>SJYC01132245.1:0-20353 GCA_006408675.1 Madoqua kirkii
ACAGTATTGTAAAGTAGAATAGAATAAAATAAAATAAAAAACAAAATCAATGAGAAACTCTCGAAGCCAACTAGGTTGGGGCACACCTTATTTAGGGGAACAATGATAAGAATTACAGCAGACTTTTCATTTAAAAATCATGCAGTTAAGATTTGGAATAAATTTTTGACTGCTGTAAGAAAAGAAAAACCTAACTAAGAATTCTCTGTCCAGTAAAATTATCTTTCAAATAATAGATATTTTTCAGACAAAAAGTGATAGAATTCTTTGCGAGCATATCTTACTTGTAAAAAATAGTTTTTTTAAAAGTCCTTTACACAGAAGAGAAAGTTGTGTCAGAAACTTTGATCTACATAAAAAAGAGACAGCGTCAGAAAATGAAAAAATTGAAAGAAAAATGTGTGTATTTTTCTTAGTCTTAACTGAGCTAAAAGAGAACTATCTTCTCAAAGCAATAATACAAACAATGTATAGAACAGTCTTTTGGACTCTGTGGGAGAGGGAGAGGGTGGGATGATTTGGGAGAATGGCACTGAAACGTATAATCTCATATATGAAACGAGTCGCCAGTCCAAGTTCAATGCATGATACTGGATGCTTGGGGCTGGTGCACTGAGATGACCCAGAGGGATGGTACGAGGAGGGAGGAGGGAGGAGGGGTCAGGATGGGGAACATGTGTATACCTGTGGCAGATACATGCTGATGTATGGTAAAACCAATACAATATTGTAAAGTATTTAACCTCCAATTAAAATAAATAAATTTATATTAAAAAAATAATATGAAGAATGTATTGGATATTTACTGTATATGTATAAGCAAAGTAAGTAACAAGAAGCCTCACAAGGGACTGGATGGAGGAATTGAGAAACTATTATAGTACACCTTCACCACACATGAAGGAGTGTTTAATTACAGCATTTGAATGTGAACTATTACTCTGTTATTTGAAGATAGTACATCAGTAATCACTTTTAATGGAAATGGTCTATAAACAGTCAGTTAAAAGCCAGACATTGTCAGAGTGAATAATAAAAACATGGTCATGATTTTTAACATCTGAAAACAAATTAATGTAATAGATTATATCAATAGGAAAATGCATCGAAAACAGATTCATGAAAACAGATGTATGAAAAGCACTAAAAATACAACAACCATGTAAGATTAAAAATTCTCAGAAAAGTAGAAATATAGGGGGAATTTCCAAGTCAGATAAAAGGTATTAACAAATAAAACTACAGCTAACAATAAACTTCCTGGTAATGGCTAAATTTGTCTCATAAAATTGGTAATAAGTAAATCTTTTCTTTCTCCACTTACTGTTCAACATTTTGGTAGATATGTATACAGTCAAGCAAGAAAAACAAAATAAAGGTATCCTAATTAGAAAAGGATAATTCAGACTTCATTTGCAGATTATGTGATCCTGGACATGGAACTACTAAGAAGCTCACACAAAAAAGGAGAGAAAGAGAGAACTTATGAGGTTCACACAATATAAAAGATCAATATATGATTTGCATTGTTATTTTTATTATTATTAGATACTGGCAGTGAACAATGGGAAAATAAAATTTAGAGAACCATTCTGTTCACAATATTTTCAAAAGCAAAACATTCAGCAATATACTTAAAATATAGGCAACACTTGAACACTGAAAACTAAAACCTGATTGAGAAAACCTGAACTAAAAAAACTAAAACAACTAAAACCTGAACACTGACATAAGCCCAGACATTCTATATTTATCACTTTGCAATGCAATTTGAGAAGACGGCAATTCAAGCGCACCTACACGTACATACACACCACAAATGAATCCATGGGAAACTAATGATATATGAGGAGTAATGTCTGTGAATTTACCAGTGTCAATTTCCTGGCTTGGATATTTTACTACAGGTAAGATATATAAGTCATTTGAGGTGTTACCATTTGGAGAAAACAGCTGAAGTATCCAGGGGTCCTCTGTATTCTTTCTAGGTTATTTTTGAAATTTCCCAAGAATCTGCAGTTAGTTCAGAATAAAAACATACATAGATAAAATTCAGTGATAATAAGGCTCAGTTCAGTTCAGTTCAGACACTCAGTCGTGTCCGACTCTCTGCGACCCCATGAATCACAGTACGCCAGGCCTCCCTGTCCATCACCAACTCCCAGAGTTCAGTCAGACTCACGTCCATTGAGTCAGTGATTTCATCCAGCCTCATCCTCTGTTGTCCACTTCTCCTCCTGCCCCCAATCCTTCCCAACATCGGCGTTTTTTCCAAAGAGTCAACTCTTTGCATGAGGTGGCCAAAGTACTGGAGTTTCAGCTTTAGCATCATTCCTTCCAAAGTAATCTCAGGGCTGAATTTTCTTCAGAATGGACTGGTTGGATCTCCTTGTAGTCCAAGGGACTCTTAAGAATCTTCTCCAACAGCACAGTTCAAAAGCATCAATTCTTTGGTGCTCAGCTTTCTTCACAGTCCAACTCTCACATCCATACATGACCACTGGAAAAACCATAGCCTTGACTAGACGGACCTTTGTTGGCAAAGAAATGTCTCTGCTTTTCAATATGCTGTCTAGGTTGGTTATAACTTTCCTTCCAAGTGTCTTTTAATTTCATGGCTGCTGTCACCATCTGCAGTGATTTTGGAGCCCCCCAAAATAAAGTCTGACACTATTTTCACTGTTTCCCCATCTATTTGCCATGAAGTGATGGGACCAGATGCCATGATCTTCGTTTTCTGAATGTTGGGCTTTAAGCCAACTTTTTCACTCTCCTCTTTCACTTTCATCAAGAGGCTTTTTAGTTCCTCTTCACTTTCTGCCATAAGGGTGGTGTCATCTGCATATCTGAGGTTATTGATATTTCTCCCAGCAATCTTGATTCCAGCTTGTGTACCTAATTTAATCTAGATCTTTCTGATTAAATCTTACTTCCAATGGAAAAAAAATAAAATTGGGGATAAAAAAAAATATTGAAGCCTCAGTGAATTCCTTTCAAGTGGATCTCAAACATATCCACTCCAAGCAGATCTTTGGGAGAGGTTAGTACAGGAAGAAAGGAAATGTAACCTTTATCCGAAGATAAATCAGCTGTATTTTCACACAGTTTCTGTGTGTAGTACTTCATTTTGGAAAAATGATTTAAGGCAGTAATAGTCTTAAGTTAAAAAGTAAGCATGCTGTACTTAGTCACTCAGTTGTGTCCAACTCTTTGTATGATTAAATCTTACTTCCAATGGAAAAAAAATAAAATTGGGGATAAAAAAAAATATTGAAGCCTCAGTGAATTCCTTTCAAGTGGATCTCAAACATATCCACTCCAAGCAGATCTTTGGGAGAGGTTAGTACAGGAAGAAAGGAAATGTAACCTTTATGCGAAGATAAATCAGCTGTATTTTCACACAGTTTCTGTGTGTAGTACTTCATTTTGGAAAAATGATTTAAGGCAGTAATAGTCTTAAGTTAAAAAGTAAGCATGCTGTACTTAGTCACTCAGTTGTGTCCAACTCTTTGTAACCCCATGGACTGCAGCCCACCAGGCTCCTCTGTCCATGGGGATTCTTCAGGCAAGAATACTTCAGTGGGTTGCCCTGCCCTCCTCCAGGGGATCTTCCCAGCCCAGGGATCAAACTCAGGTCTCCTGCATTGCAGGTGGATTCTTTACCATCTGAGTCACCAGGGAAGCCCAAAAGTAAGCATATTAAGGCAAAATAAGTATTGACTCATAGCTTTCAAATATTCTGATTTCTTCTCTCCTACCTTCTTTATATTTGCTTTTCCTAGTCCTATGTTTGGCTAGGGATCTATCTGGGTTCTACTTTTTCATCTGCTTTTTCTCTCTTGGAGGAACTCCAGCTTTACTTACTTAGGTTGGAAAGGAGGTAAGGTGAGCATGAAGGGACAGCATTAAGCAATTGATTCTGCAGAGTTTTTCTGAGTACAAGGAAATGGCTGGTCTGGATTTCACAAAGAACACTTGTAATCTGGGTTGAGGGAGTATTTCTACTGTCCTCTCTGCAATCTAGAGGTTGCAGCCCACCAGATGTTGATAACTTTAAGGAAGGATACAGAGATAGGTTCCAAGAATGAGCCATTAGTCAAGGGCCACAGAAGGGAAATTTGTTAGGAAATTGCAGGTGGGTTTAATGTCAGACATTCCTCCATTAAATAACAACACGTTCAACTTCATTGGCTGAGAAGACTGCTCTCCTGTTTCTACTTACCTTGGAGTGATCTTAAGAATTACGACTGGGAACGCTGTCATAATCTTGCCTTGGGAAAGTCTGTGTAAGACAAATTTTCTTGAACCTATTGGAAATATTGATGAGCATCTATTTTTACATTGTCTTCAAGGTAGGACTGTCACAGACACGAGTCAAATTTTCTGTGATGTTACCATGGAAAATACAAACACACATTGGAGTTTGCATTATTGTTTTTGTAACAGGCATTAATCATGGTATTCATTAATTTAGTCATGATATCTATTATCTAATTCTTATGCACAAGTAGCATTGTTACAAGTCTGTGAGGAGCTAGAATGTGAAAATATTTTGGCCCATTAAAAATATTAGCTTTTAAATAAAAACAATAATTTAAAACATATTTTAAAATTCACCCATGAAAGATCTTCATCTAAATTTTCAAAATAACAATTGAGGTTCTGGGCTGACATCATTAACAATTCAAAATTTTAGATATTGGAGGGGACTCTGGTCATCCAATACAACCCTTTCATTTTAAGGCTCACTTAGCTGAGCGGCAGCCAACAAAGTAACAGGATATCCAGTACTGGAACTGAAGCTTGCTTAACTTCATTTAGGCTCACTTGGAGACATAAAAGGCACACATTGCCCTCCGCCTGAAGGTGAAAACAAGACCAATGCTGCTGGGTACCTGCGCGAGATGTGTCTCATCCCTGGCCTTCAGCACATTTCTAAGTAGGGCAGCAAAGTTGAGCAAAATCCAACACACGGCTTTCTTTCCTGGAACTAGCGGTTTAGTCTTCCTGTCTTCCAGAAGTTTGCAGCATTTTACGGAAGCCAAAACACACACCCATAGATCTGCAGAAGGTGGGCAGTAGGTAAGTGTTCTTTTAAACAGGAAGCTGCAGAATGATAACAGGAGCACACACAAGATCCGTGATTAACATCATTTTCTACCCACGCCAGGAAACAGCCTGTGCTCCAGGTGAGGTCAAGATGCCCCCAGAGAGCAGGGAGCCTCCACGTGCCAGCTTTGAGATCCTACAGTACAAGGCGTTAGAGCAGCCAGCGAGCTGGGTGCCACCTAGCGGAGGGGGCCTCTTGGCGCTAGTGGTGCACCCAGTGTGTCCACAGCTCGCGCAGGCGCAGTGGGCGGAGCAGGCCCTCAAGCAGCGCCCGGCTCTGCGCATGCGCCCCTCAGGTGGCCGCGCTGGGGTTGTCGCGAGACTGCAGTTCCAGCCCGCTTGGTGGCGCCAGGCTCCTCGCCGGCCGTCGCAACCTGCATGTCACGCTTCTGTCCGGCCCGCACAGCAGCCTAACTTGTCTGGAATTGGGGTCCTGAAAGCCTCTGCCCCACAGTCCGCCAGTGGAGAGCCCCTCGCCGCCGCCACTTACTGTCCGGGATTCCGTCTCCGTTCCTCTCGGCTCCCGCGACAGGCAAATTTGGCGGAGCGGCGGCTCCTCAGCTGGTCTGAGGCGCGGGGCTCTCAGACCTCCAGGTACCGGCGCCTGAAGCGGGGGCTTCTCTTGGGTCCCTCGTTCCTAGGGTTCCGCCCCAGTGGACCTTCCTCCCTCACCAGAGGCCACGAAACAGGGCTTCTGCCACTTTTTTGCCTTGCTCGCTCCGTGCTCTCCCTATACTGATGGGGCCAAGGGGAGGACGCGGTCTGTAATCCTGCTAACCGGAGTGGAGGAACGCGGTTCCCTGGCGGAGCCAACCGCCTGGAGCTGCGGAGCTGTGGCCAGTCAGCCTCGCACGGGCCCTCGACAGGAGACGCTGTGGGCATCTAAGCCTTGGTGAACTGTTGAGGCCACCACAGCAGGCTGAGGAGAGGAGAGGTGGTGTGGTTGGAGACAGACTCTTGAAGGGTGGGCAGAGTTAAAGCCCGCTAGGGGAGCTCCTGGAGAATGTGAGTAGATGGGGCTTCTGAACTCTCGAGTTGCTGCAAACTTAGAGCCTTTGCCTGTCTTCCACAGAAGTGGTAACTCCTGCAAGAACCACCTCCATCACAACCAGTCCCCATGTTCTTTTCCAAAGCCCAGCCCTGACAGAAACTTAACAGTGTGACTTGTCACCCTGCTCACGGGTGTGAAGGTAAGACAAAGAATTTGGAGCCATAGAGTGTTAGGGCTGTGTAGACGAAAGAGTTAAAATTCTGCAGGTGGACATTCCTTCCAAGGACTTTACTTGCTAGGGTTTCTTTTGGACTCAGGTTAGACCAAAAAGGCTGTAGGGTTTGTAGGGTGATTTATGACCTTCCTGCGGCTCAGAGGTTAAAGCATCTGCCTGGAATGCGGGAGACCGAGGTTCGATCCCTGGGTCAGGAAAATCCCCTGGAGAAGGAAATGGCAAACCACTCCAGTACTCTTGCCTGGAGAATCCCATGGAGGGAGGAGCCTGGTAGGGTGATTTAGATGAGGAGTCCCCGCCTCTTCTTCCTGCAGAGAAGAGAAGAATGTCGGTGGACAGTCTCAGATTCCCTGTCTGTGGGAACTCACCCAAGGCGTTAGTAGGAGGGAACTCTGTGGCATCTTCTCAACTCATGGAGCGATTGGTCAGACTGTTCAGCCTGTGAGTGAGCCACTGATAGCTGATGTGATCAGTCCTATGAAAGATCCCAGTGACAGCAACCCCCTCTTGTCCCATTGCTTCACCCCTTCTAGGGAAGAGAGCAATTCAAAGCCCTGCTCTCTGCTTTTGGAAGGAGAAAATGGATTGCTAGATTCCTGGAAGCTGAAACTTGGGAGAGTGGCATGAGTGGGCTTGGGCTAGACACAGCAGGCAAGCCAGTGATCTTGAGTCTTTTCAAGGAAGGATTTGTTTTTGAGAAAATTCTGGATCTTTTCAGCCTAAAAGAGCTGTTAAAATTTAAGCTGGTCCTGGAAACTTTAACTTCCTGAAAAAGAAATCATGGGTGCAGTAGCTGAAGACCACTTCAAAGGTGTTTTTAAGGCATTGAGAACCCCTAATAAAGGTATATTTCATGTTGTTTTCAGTTGTCATGTAATTGGCAGAAGCATTCCCAGAGGAGTATCACTTTCAGTTGTGATGTATTGTCAGCTGGCAATGAAATTTGCAAACATTTAAAACGTTTTATGAATCCCTTTAGTGTCCAGGCATAGATTGGATTAAGATAAATCAGGATAATAGCAGTTCTTATACCATCAGTTAATTTTGCTTCTTTTTGAACTTCAAGTAAATATGTACTATTTTGGATCTGGCCACTTTAGCTCAACATTAGGTTTGTGAGATTCATATGCATCTGTCCTTTTAGCAAGCAAGTATTGCTTGCTAAAGAGTAACAATCCTATGAATATCTTTGTTTTTAACTTTGTGTGGAACAACAAAAATAAAATGTCAAACATTTTATCAGACTCCTACCATGCATCCAGGCTCCGTGCAGGCACCAGGGAGGCTTAGATGACAAAGTTAAGGGAGCTTTTCCCCAAGAGTTATTGGTCTATATGAGTCTTATCAACCCAAGACCATCGTGTTGTGACAAATTGTAAAACGTATGTGCAAAAGTGAACTGATTGAGAGTCACATTCTCCAGGGCATTGTCACAGAGGAGTAATTCTGCAGGTGGACATTCCTTCCAAGGACTTTACTTGCTAGGGTTTCTTTTGGACTCAGGTTAGACCAAAAAGGCTGTAGGGTTTGTAGGGTGATTTATGACCTCTGCGGCTCAGAGGTTAAAGCATCTGCCTGGAATGCGGGAGACCGAGGTTCGATCCCTGGGTCAGGAAAATCCCCTGGAGAAGGAAATGGCATTCTCCCTGGAGAATCCCATGGAGGGAGGAGCCTGGTAGGGTGATTTAGATGAGGAGTCCCCGCCTCTTCTTCCTGCAGAGAAGAGAAGAATGTCGGTGGACAGTCTCAGATTCCCTGTCTGTGGGAACTCACCCAAGGCGTTAGTAGGAGGGAACTCTGTGGCATCTTCTCAACTCATGGAGCGATTGGTCAGACTGTTCAGCCTGTGAGTGAGCCACTGATAGCTGATGTGATCAGTCCTAGTGAAAGATCCCAGTGACAGCAACCCCCTCTTGTCCCATTGCTTCACCCCTTCTAGGGAAGAGAGCAATTCAAAGCCCTGCTCTCTGCTTTTGGAAGGAGAAAATGGATTGCTAGATTCCTGGAAGCTGAAACTTGGGAGAAGGGCATGAGTGGGCTTGGGCTAGACACAGCAGGCAAGCCAGTGATCTTGAGTCTTTTCAAGGAAGGATTTGTTTTTGAGAAAATTCTGGATCTTTTCAGCCTAAAAGAGCTGTTAAAATTTAAGCTGGTCCTGGAAACTTTAACTTCCTGAAAAAGAAATCATGGGTGCAGTAGCTGAAGACCACTTCAAAGGTGTTTTTAAGGCATTGAGAACCCCTAATAAAGGTATATTTCATGTTGTTTTCAGTTGTCATGTAATTGGCAGAAGCATTCCCAGAGGAGTATCACTTTCAGTTGTGATGTATTGTCAGCTGGCAATGAAATTTGCAAACATTTAAAACGTTTTATGAATCCCTTTAGTGTCCAGGCATAGATTGGATTAA
The DNA here is from genome assembly GCA_006408675.1 of Madoqua kirkii. Taxonomy (NCBI): domain Eukaryota; kingdom Metazoa; phylum Chordata; class Mammalia; order Artiodactyla; family Bovidae; genus Madoqua; species Madoqua kirkii. The sequence goes on from SJYC01132245.1 coordinate 8,744, forward strand.
GATAAATCAGGATAATAGCAGTTCTTATACCATCAGTTAATTTTGCTTCTTTTTGAACTTCAAGTAAATATGTACTATTTTGGATCTGGCCACTTTAGCTCAACATTAGGTTTGTGAGATTCATATGCATCTGTCCTTTTAGCAAGCAAGTATTGCTTGCTAAAGAGTAACAATCCTATGAATATCTTTGTTTTTAACTTTGTGTGGAACAACAAAAATAAAATGTCAAACATTTTATCAGACTCCTACCATGCATCCAGGCTCCGTGCAGGCACCAGGGAGGCTTAGATGACAAAGTTAAGGGAGCTTTTCCCCAAGAGTTATTGGTCTATATGAGTCTTATCAACCCAAGACCATCGTGTTGTGACAAATTGTAAAACGTATGTGCAAAAGTGAACTGATTGAGAGTCACATTCTCCAGGGCATTGTCACAGAGGAGGGTGAGCATTGTCACAGAGGAAGTGAATATCTGCTAGTTCAGTTCAGTTCAGTTCAGTTGCTCAGTCGTGTCCAGCTCTTTGTGACCCCATGAATTGCAGCATGCTAGGCTTCCCTGTTCATTACCATCCCCCTAGGTTCACCCAGACTCACGTCCATCGAGTCCACGATGCCATCCAGCCATCTCATCCTTGGTCGTCCCCTTCTCCTCCTGCCCCCAACTCTTCCCAGCATCAGAGTCTTCTCCAGTGAGTCAACTCTTCGCATGAGGTGGCCAAAGTACTGGAGTTTCAGCTTTAGCAGCACTCCCTCCAAAGAAATCCCAGGGTTGATCTCCTTCAGAATGGACTGGTTGGATCTCCTTGCAGTCCAAGGGACTCTCAAGAGTCTTCTCCAACACCACAGTTCAAAAGCATCAGTTCTTCGGTGCTCAGCCTTCTTCACAGTCCAACTCTCACATCCATACATGACCACAGGAAAAACCATAGCTTTGACTAGGTGGACCTTAGTCGGCAAAGTAATGTCTCTGCTTTTGAATATGCTATCTAGGTTGGTCATAAGTTTTCTTCCAAGGAGTAAGCATCTTCTAATTTCATGGCTGCAGTCATCATCTGCAGTGATTTTGGAGCCCCAAAATATAAAGTCTGACACTGTTTCCCCATCTATTTCCCATGAAGTGATGGGATTGGATGCCATGATCTTTGTTTTCTGAATGTTGAGCTTTAAGCCAACTTTTTCACTCTCTTCTTTCACTTTCATCAAGAGGCTTTTTAGTTTCTCTTCACTTTCTGCCATAAGGGTGGTGTCATCTGCATATCTGAGGTGACTGATATTTCTCCCGGCAATCTTGATTCCAGCTTGTGTTTCTTCCAGCCCAGCGTTTCTCATGATGTACTCTGCATATAGTTACTGAAGGACAAGTAACAGCTCACCAAGTAGAAACTTGAGATGGAAACTTGGAGGTTGTTATAGGAAAATCTGTCTCAGTTTAGCTTTGTCAGACTGACTTGAGATATGGTCTCTGAATCCAGATTCCTTCTCTGACATAGTGAGATGTTCTACATTATCCACACTCACAGGCCTCTAGGTGAGATCTAAGGAATTGATCTCATTCATCCTATGATACATTTCTCTTGCTAAGAGTGCTGTATAAAGATAGCCATCATCATTAACTACAAATGGATTCATCAATAATTATTGAACACAACCCATGTGCCAGGAACTACTCTGATGATGGAATCAAGAATAGAATATGTAGGGACTTCCCTTGTGGTCCAGTGGATAAGACTCTGCACTCCCAAGAAGGGGGCCAGGGTTAGATCCCTGATCAGGGAAGTGGATCCCATATGCCACAACTAAGAGTTTGCAAGCTAGAACTGAAGAGCCTGCATGCCCCAACTAAGACCCAGTATAGCCAACTAAATATTTTAAAAAGGAAGATGTAGCTCTCACACCATGGATATGTTTTTGTTATGCTTTTTACAAGATGCCCTGAAAACCTGGTAGTTTGTGTGAGTTGTAGCTGCAAAAGTGCGGAAACCACCAAGAAAGGGTGGTGAATATAGAACTTGTCAACTTCAAAAATAAAATAGCCAATTATTTTACCAGCAAAATAAGTTTACTTGGGAATGGCAAAGAATTGCGATTTGGGACACCAAATTATGGTGAATCATAGGCAAATTATGGTGAATCATCTGTTCAGTTCAGTTGTTCAGTCATGTCTGACTCTTTGCGACCCCATGAATCGCAGCATGTCAGGCCTCCCTGTCCATCACTGTCTCTCGGAGTTCACTCAGACTCATGTCCATCGAGTCAGTGATGCCGTCTAGCCATCTCATCCTTGGTCATCCCCTTCTCCTCCTGCCCCCAATCCTTCCCAGCATCAGAGTCTTTTCCAATGAGTCAACTCTTCGCATGAGGTGGCCAGAGTACTGGAACTTCAGCTTCAGCATCATTGCTTTCAAAGAAATCGCAGGGTTGATCTCCTTCAGAATGGACTGGTTGGATCTCCTTGCAGTCCAAGGGACTCTCAAGAGTCTTCTCCAACACCACAGCTCAAAAGCATCAATTCTTCAGTGCTCAGCCTTCTTCACAGTCCAACTCTCACATCCATACATGACCACAGGAAAAACCATAGCCTTGACTAGACGGACCTTCTCAGAGACAGGCTGCATCATCCTTTTTTTTTTAAGATTCTTTTCTTTCCCGTACAGACCCTGTCTCTTATACACATCTCCTTGCAGTCCAAGGGACTCTCAAGAGTCTTATCCAACACCACAGTTCAAAAGCATCAATTCTTCAGAGCTCAGCCTTCTTCACAGTCCAACTCTCACATCCATACATGACCACAGGAAAAACCATAGCCTTGACTAGACGGACCTTAAAGTCAGAGACAATTAATTAGTGACTGAACAACAACAACAAGGCTGAGTTTTGAAGGATGAATAGGAGTGCTCCCAAAGGGTCATGAATGAACCAAATAGCATATTATCTTTCAGTAACACTTGCTGTTATTTCTCTTAACTACCATCTCACTTTGATGCCTTTGAACTGTGGTGTTGGAGAAGACTCTTGAGAGTCCCTTGGACATCAGGGAGATCAAACCAGCCAATCCTAAAGGAAATCAATCCTGAATATTCATTGGAAGGACTGATGCTGAAGCTGAAGCTCCAATACTTTGGCCACCTGATGCGAAGAACTGACTCACCTGAAAAGACCCTGATGCTGGGAAAGATTGAAGGCAAGAGGAGAAGGGGATGACAGGATGAGATGATTGGATGGCATTACTGACGCAATGGACATGGGTTTGAGCAAACTCCGGGAGATGGCAAAGGACAGGGAAGCCTGGCGTGCTGTAGTCCATGGGGTTGCAAAGAGTTGGACATGACTGAGTGACTGAACAACACCATCTCACTTTGCCTTTCAAACAAGATTATCAGGCACCTTGTTGAGTTGGGGTCTGATGCTCAACTTTGTTATTGTTGAGGCCTGAGGCCGAGGTGTTACAACATAGTAGCTCTGGCCCCACCCCTTGATTTCCAGTTCTTAGCCTCCTCCCAAAAATGGCCTCCCTGGCCTTGGGGGATGTTCAGTCAGTCAGTTCAGTGGCTCAGTGTGTCCGACTCTATGTGACCCCATGCACTGCAGCACACCAGGATTTGGGGGATGTTAGGGGACAATATAATCAAAAGAGGAACAATAATGTTGCTTGCAAAACACTGCAGGATTTGTTAATATGTTTTTAAGAAAGTTTTTTTTAATTCCCTAAGGCCCAAAGTTAGAGGATCTCTATTGAGCAATCATAAGACCAAAGTTATTTAAACTTTACCCTTTTAATCAGTTGTTCTATGTGATTTCACTTTAATAATTCAAAAGCAGAAGGAGTAAACATCAAGTTGAAAGTCTTAAAACCTACATATGGTCAGGCACCCAGGGCGAAGGGCCTCATCAGGCCAACAGCCGAGACCAGGCAGGAGAGGCAGGAGTCATGTGAACCCTGATGTGGATGAAAAGTTGTTTCAGCTGAGAGCCTGCTGCAGCAGGGGGAGGATTTTAAGCAGCAGAGCAGGGCAGGCATTCAAAAACACCAAGCATCAGGAAGCCCTTGTGATGGGGGTGGGGATGGGGAAATGGGGTGTGTGTGGGGGGTGGGGGTGGAGATGAGGGTAGAGGGAGGCTGGAGGAAGCCCCAAGCCCAATGGGGATGTGGTTGTCTCACCAGGTGTAGCTGCTGGCCCATGATTCAGCAGACACAGGGAGCCATTGAAGGTTTTAGGGAAAGTGTTCAAGATCTACCCAGGGCACTGCCAGAGAGTGGAGGCACTGCCAGAGAGTGGGGGCACTAGTCCCCTCAAGGACCCCCTCTCAGAGACAGGCTGCATCATCCTTTTTTTTTTTAAGATTCTTTTCTTTCCCGTACAGACCATTACAGAGTACTGAGTAGAGGTCCCTGTGCTATACAGCAGGTCCTTGCATGCCAAGTTGCTTTAGTCGTATCCAACTCTTTGCTACCCTATGGGTTATGGCCTGCCAGGCTCCTCTGTCCATGGAATTCTCCAGGCAAGAATACTGGAGTGGGTTGCTATGCCCTCCTCCAGGGAATCTTCTTGACCCAGGGATCAAACCCACGTCTCTTAACGTCTCCTGCATTGGCATGTGGGTTCTTTACCACTATCACCACCTGTGAAGCTCTGTAGGTCCTTATTAGTTTTCGATTAATATTTTATCTATAGAAGTGTGTATATGTCAATCCCAGTCTTCCAATTTATCACTCCAACCCACCCCCTGGTGGGTTTCCCTGGTGGCGCAATGGTAAAGAATCCACCAGCCAATGCAAGAGACGTGGGTTCCATCCCTGGGTCAGGAAGATCCCCTGGAGAAGGAAATGACAACACACACCTGTATGCTTGCCTGGAAAATCCTATGGACAGAGGAGACTGGCAGGCTACAGTCCATGGGCGACTTAAGCGACTGAGCACAATCTTATTAAAAAGATGAGGCATGCATCTTTTCGAATTATGGTTTCAAAATGCATCATCTTTTTAATAAACTGAGGCTCTTCCAAAAGATATGCTTCTGCCTCCTCTCTGCTCCAAAACTCTCCTGAAGAAACGGGCTGCCTGCTCCAACAGTGGGAGGGCTGGGCGGACCTAGCAGGAGAAGCAGCTCTCTTGGAGGTCTGGATGTCAGTGCCCTGTGCGCCGCGTCTGTCCCGCTGGGCTTTGTTTCCGCGGGGCTGGAGGACTCCCAGGAAGGCGAGGGGAGGCACCACCCCACCTCCCGTCACAGCACCAGAGGAGCCTCCCTTGTCTCCTTCCACCGGCTCTGGGTCTTGGGTCCCGAGCTTGTCAGCCGCCTGGCAAAACAGGTAACTCACTTCAGATGGCTCAGTGGATCCCTTCCAAGGCGTGGATGGGACGCCTTCCGGGGTGTGGGCGGGGCTTCCAACCCAAGGGGTGTGGGCGGGGCTTCCCCTACCGTGTGGGCGGGGCTCCCTCCAGGGGCTTGGGCAAGTCCTGAGAACAATAGAATTTCTGAAGCATTTCTCGAATAACGGAGGGGCGAGCTGTTAGCACCCCCAGGACAGAAGAGAGGTGCAGTACCAGGGAAATCTACAGGGCCTGGAGACTCAAAAGAGGGGCTGATCAGCAGGACCTGTGGTTGGAACTGCTGGAGATGTAGCCCTAAAAAACAAGTGCGGGGAGAAAACTCCCCAACCTTTCTCCAGCTCCCAGATATCTTGAGGTGCCTCCCATCGGCTGAAACAGGGGAGCCCAGGAGATACCTGCAAAGGTGTCAGCACCTTGGCCCATGCAGTAAATGGAGCGCAGTCCTTTTCTGCCTTGGCGCCAAAATCTGCATCCTCTTCTGGGGCAAGACCCAGCCCTCTGCCGGTCCAGATCCGCACGGTCCAGAGAGGGCGTCCTTGGCGTCCTAAGATGGATAATCAGTGTCAGGAGTGGGTGTTACTCGCGGCCAGTGGAGGCAACAATAGAGTCTGGTTCTCCCAGGACCCTCCGGAAGGTAGCTTGACCTGGGGAAGATGGATCAGCCCCTTGTGGGCGGCGGAAGGAGGGAGGCAGCAGAAGTTACACCGAGGCAAGACAGCAAACGCCCTCTCGCTGCTCCCCCAGCCGACCTCTGTATGAGACAGCCTGCTCAAGCAGCTGTCTGTGTGAATTTCTCTCCAGAGTAAATGGAGGATTTCTTCCTCACAGTCAATTCTCTTTGGTTAATAATTCATCTGAAACATGCCTTTTCTCTCAGGAAACAAAAGCATTGCATGTCGCTGTGAAACCATTAGAAGGGAAATTCAGTGATAAACCCTGCTTTCTTAAAGAAAAAAAAAAAAAAACCCTCTCACAGCCTGGAGTCCTAGCGGAGGAATTCCTAGAGATCTTTGTGAATGGGCGCAACACAGCCTTATGGAGCCAGATTGCTGGAAGGATGGTTCTAGAATCAATTGAGATGGAAAGGAGGTGATTCTGCAGGTGCCAGCTTGGCTTGGCCTGTGGGGTGACCTTGGGGAGGGGAGGACACTGGGGAGCACCCCCCCCATGCCCTCTGAGTCATTGACCTTGATAGCAGGAAGGTGGGATGTGGTCAGCACTTTCTACATACAGACCCCACTTCCCAGGTGGCGCTAGTAGGCAAAGAACCCACTCGCCAATGCAGGAGACATAAGAGACACCAGTTTGACCCCTAGGTCGGGAAGATCTCCTGGAGGAGGAAATGGCAACCCACTCCAGTATTCTTGCCTGGAGAATCCCATGAGCAGAGGAGCCTGGAAGTCTAGAGTCCATGGGGTCGCAGAGTCAGACACAACTGAAGTGACTTAGCATGCATGCACATACACACACACTCAGTGGATCAAATTTCATCTTGTGACTGAACAAACATTCCCAATGTCCCGGATCTGCTGGGTGATAAGGTGCTCAGGGGTATGCAGATTGGGAGAGCCCAGAGGAAGAGGACCTCACCCAGACCAGGGCCCCTGAGAAGTTTTTTTTGGACGAGGATGGGCTCACACCCTGTGTGAACCAGTGGGACTAACACATGCAGTGGCCCCCAAGTCCCCTGTCAACCCAAATTCTGGAGATTTCCCCACCGTGGGAGGCCCACACAGTTTATCTCTCTCTTTGCCAATGGCAGGTTTTTTGTTTTTTTTGTTTTTGTTTTTTTTTTTTTAAGAAACTTGGTGAAAATTCTCTGTTTAGTCTGAATATTTTCTTAAAATTATTCAGACTTGTGGTTAGCAAGTCAGATGGGTATATAAATTTTTCATGTTTAATTTGTCAAATGGTACACTTCTGTTTTGCCTCTCTTTATATTTACCGTTTTTCACTTATTGCATTTGTGTTCTCAGAATGAAATAGTCTATGAAAGCTGGCTTATAATTGAACACAATATTTCTGATAATTTTTAGTTGGAAATATTACTTTAGCAAAACTTCTCATATAAAAACAAGCCTGAGAATATTTCCTAAAACCTACAATCAATAAATGTTTATATATCCTAATGATTTAGAGATTATGTGTCATAATTATTATAAAGCAAATAGTCATGTGAAGTTACACAATCATAGCCATTAAGACTTCACTGTCAACATCTCCATTGTCAAATATCTGTGAGGTCCTTTACTAAAATAATTAAACAGCCAATCAATCAACCAAAGAAATAAATTTATTTCAATAAAAACTTTAGCTAATGTACTAGGGTGCTTCAAGGAAATGAAACTAACACATCTACACCTTTTTGTGATAAATACAAAGTCGTGCTGTAACTGAGACTGAAAGAGGAGGGAAGTTTGTATTATTTCCATATAACCCAAAAAGCCAGTTGCTAGAGGGTACACTAAATTCCCTTCACTAGTCTCATTGAATTTGTGTTGACCGTAAAGGAAGAGGTTAGGACAAGCACTGATGGAGCCAATCTTTTGAAAGTTTTCATAGAATTACAGTATCAAAATCATCAGTTCCAGGATCAGAGGACAAAACAGGACACAGGCTTAGGGCCAGCACTCATCCCTCAGCAGCTCTGGTTTGAGGGCTTTTGGAATACCGGGAGGCTACACCGCTGGCCTGGGTGGTACTGTTCAGTTCTGAAACACCATCAAGGGCATTGGTTATAGTGAGCTTGTCTTAAGCAGCACTCAGCCTTAGAAAAGTTACCAGATGGAAGTGACTCTAGAAGAAAAAAAGACAAAACAAACTAAAAATGAGGAAGGTGGATTCTTGAAAGAAAGGGAAAAAATATGTTTTGCCACTGATTTAGCCATGTGAAACTCATCTCATCACCCTTTTCTGGGTCTGAAGCTACTATCCCTAAAAGTGCCATTTCATTGTACATTGATTAGTGCTACAGAAATCTTGAAACGTATGTAAAAAATTGTTTTTAAATGTTGTGTTATTTGGGGTTGGGGCACACTGGTCACCCCATTGGCTCTGAGAGGCCATTATTGTCTGTGGGTTGGCAGTGTGCTGATTTTATAAAGTTTCTTCCCTACTCAATTCCCACTTTTTGATGAGGTTTCAGTGAGGTCTGTTATGTCTGCATCCTATAGCTTAATTGGCTTAAAATGTATTGTCTTTGGTGTGGTCTGTTGGGAGGCTGATTGGGAGAAAGAAAAAGCAACAGTGTAATTGTTTTGATACTGAAAATTGAGAAATGTTTTTTTGAAATAATGAACCAATCCCTCCAAAATAAATAAATAAATAAGAAAGACACTGTATCATAAAAGAAAAGTGAGCATGTAAGAGGTATGCTGGAGAACTGTGAACAATATTTGGAGTCTTTGAAGGGAAAAGACCATGTGGAAGGCCTGGAGGTCCCTCAAACTTCATTTAAATGTATAGATCTATGAGGCTGAATACATGCTGGATAAATCTTTGACAACCATTTATGGCACAAAAGCTGTTTAAAATATGGAAGTGAAAGTCTTTTCAACATTTAGCAAAGACAGAGTGCAAATTCCCTTGCAGATGCTAGAGCTATCAATTCCTATATACTGAATAGTGAGGTTTCAGTAATATAATATGGTTGCTTTTTTCATGCGTTGGCCATAAACTGAATTATCAAATCCTGGTGGAAAAATCCATCATTGTGAAATTATAATTATTCCTATTAACATACAACTTGCTTGCATATTAAACAGTTAAATATTGATCCAGGTTAAAAATGGATCATATTCTTTTATTAAGAACAAAATGCATTTAATATTTCTCTTTCTAAAAAAAAAGTGTATATAGTCATACCAATTAGTGAAAGGGTAGGAGGAGAGTACAAGGTTTACTTCTATGCTTTGTTTTGTCTCATTGATTGGCATGATGCAGTAAGTACATTTCTGAAAATAAGTGCTCTAGAAAGGCTCTGGCATCTGTGCCAGAATGTTTATGGCAGCACTAATTTTTCTGCCTCCTCCACCTCAAATTTAAAAAGAAACAAACACAAAAGGCAAAATAAAATCACAGGATACGGTTTCAGTATCAGCAAGGGAAGAAAGGAAAATTGAATTAATCTTGATACAACCATACTATGAATCACCATACAGTTGAGAAAAAGAGATGTACAAAATATACAACTCCGAAATTTAAGGGTATATTTTATTTGGTTCCAAAGTAAAAAATAAAATTCCAGAGATATACCAGTTACATGATGCTTTGTAAATAAAACCCATAGGTATGTATGTGTGTGTGTGTGTGTGTGTGTGTGTGTGTATATACATATACATATATATATATATATATGTACATATACTTGAGCTTGGAGAAAGCCATGGATTATATGGCCTAGGCTAACATTAATTACACTGGAAAGTGACAGATATAAATGAACTTGCTGCACAAAATTTAAAGTTTAACAGCTATTTTCAAAAGTTTATTTTATTAACTTTTTGTCTCTTTCTAGTCAATTTGTCAGAGAAGGCAATGGCACCCCATTCCAGCACTCTTGCTTGGAAAATCCCATGGGTGGGGGAACCTGGTGAGCTACAGTCCATGGAGTCACTAAGAGTCAGACACGACTGAGCAACTTCACTTTCACTTTTCACTTTCATGCTTTAGAGAAGGAAATAGCAACCCACTCCAGTGTTCTTGCCTGGAGAATCCCAGGGACGGGGAGCCTGGTGGGCTGCCATCTATGGGGTTGCACAGAGTTGGACATGACTGAAGCGACTTGGCAGCAGCCGCCGCCAATTTGTATGATTCACTGTTAGTTATGTTGTTAATCAGGATTCTTAATTTTAAGCAATGTAAGCTGACTCAGGCTGAGTTGAGTATAAATGGATTTTATAAAATATTGGATTGTTCACTGGGTTATTGAGAGAGCTGAAGAATCTCATTTGGAAAAAAAAAATTAAACTCAACATCATGATGTGTAGTTGTTATCAGTAATGAAGTGTAGGTGATCATAGAATAAAACTAGTTTCTCTGTTTAATTTCCAAATGTTTCGTGAAAAATTTTAATTATCAGAATGTTTAATATGTAGGTGAGTCTGATTTTGCTCTTCCTTCTTACAAAGCCCTTGTTTTTGGTATTAATAAAAATGTCTTTTCTATTAGTTCCCCACTATCACCAAATAATCTCTTTATATTCTTAAGTTTCCCACATAAGCAATTTGGCACATATCCATTTATTGTGAATATCTTCACATTTATAGAATTTATGAACTTTCCCATAATTATATTTGTGTATTTGATTAAGTTGATTCCTGTGTTTTTATTGTTCTTATGAAGATTTTGTTGCTCTTGTGAAGTGTAATCTTTGCCGTTACATTTTTTGAATTAATTTTTGATGGTGTAGAGGAATTTCCTTGATTTATTGATTTTGCTTTTTACAATGTTGTGGAAATTTTCAAAAAGTTCTACTAAATTTTTGGTTTTTGAGGGTACTGTGTGAAGAAGGAAACTTCTCGGAAGGAGACTTGAAGGTAAAGAAAGGGGCAGCCAGGGTTCTTCCGAGCGGAAAGTCCCACTTGCACAAAAGTCCCGAAATGTACTGAGTAAAACTTCAATGTTTGTTCAGCACCCAAGAATGAGGTTCTTACCCTCAGAAACAGAAATTTGCTGCCTGAGAAACAGGATCTTGCTGCAAACCACAAATGTCACAATCCGCGTCATAAACCTGGCCCACTGTATACCCAATCCCTGCTTTGCCAACTCGCAAAGCATCGGGGCTCTCCAGCATAATTGGCTTGATGAGGGCCCGGATCCAAATTCTCTAATAAATCCCTTTTCTCGAAGCTCCGTCTGGTGGTCTCTGTTGGCAGCGAGTCCCTAACACTGTGTTATCTTGGAATTATTATTCCATTATATCCTCCTTTCCAAATGTCAAATATTACCATTTTTCCTTATCGTTTGTTTTTTGTTTTTTTGACCATCTCTTATATAATTATTAAATGATAGTAGAGAGGATGCATGTTCTTTGTTTGTTATCTATCTCAAATAAACTGCTTCTAAATATTCTTTCCATTGAATATGATGTGTACTATTTTTTATTAGCTAATCTTCACATATTATGTAAATGCCCTTAAATTTTTCTTTCTCTAAAGTTTTTTGAAAGTAAAAATGAAATTTTAGGCAGTGTTTTTCTTAACTTATTGCACTGAATTCAAATTAAGTGTGAAATATTAAGCAGTGCTTTTCTGAATTTATTTCATTTTATTGTTTTACTTCT
>SJYC01132247.1:0-10975 GCA_006408675.1 Madoqua kirkii
AGGGTTCAAACTCAGGTCCATGGCAATGAGAACACTGAGTCCAGGGAAGCCTGACAATGAGTAATTTTAACTTAGGGCAGAGAATGAGAATTCCTTCAAAACGTGCAACATAGACTGTAGGAAAGAGAAGCACTTGTGCTTCAAAATGTGATAGAAATTTTAGGCTGCCCAGTCCAATGATGTATATTTGAAATTTCAAAACCAGACCAAATAAAACAAATATATTTCACTATGTGAGAAGAAGTAAAGGGCTATTTCATGATAGTTAACAGTGTTTGTTCCACTCGAGGCAAAAATTTAACTTTGCCATTATCTTGCAGTGCTTTTTTCAAGGCAGGCAGTGTCATATATGGACAAATATAAACTTCCACATGTTGTTCAGTCAGTCATGTAAGCATCAACATGAGTTTTTGTGATATAGGGTCCCCTTATTACCCAATTGCAATGACAGAAATATCAATAACCTCATATATGCAGATGACACTACCCTTATGCCAGAGAGTGAAGAGGAACTAAAAAGCCTCTTGATGAAACTGAAAGAAGAAAGTGAAAATGTTGGCTTAAAGCTCAACATTCAGAAAATGAAGATCATGGCATCTGGTCCCATTACTTCAATGTAAATAGATAGGGAAACAGTGGAAACAGTGTCAGACTTTATTTTGGGGGGCTTCAAAATCGCTACAGATGGTGACTGCAGCCATGAAATTTGAAGACGCTTACTCCTTGGAAGAAAAGCTGTGATCAACCTAGATAGCATATTCAAAAGTAGAGACATTACTTTGCCAACTAAGGTCCATCTAGTCAAGGCTATGGTTTTACCTGTGGTCATGTATGGATGTGAGAGTTGGATTGTGAAGAAGGCTGAGCTCCAAAGAATTGATGCTTTTGAACTGTGGTATTGGAGAAGACTCTTGAGAATCCCTTGGACTGCAAGGAGATCCAACCAGTCCATTCTGAAGGATATTAGCCCTGGGATTTCTTTGGAAGGAATGATGCTAAAGCTGAAACTCCAGTACTTTGGCCACCTCATGCGAAGAGTTGACTCATTGGAAAAGACTCTGATGCTGGGAGGGATTGGGGGCAGGAGGAGAAGGGCAAGACCGAGGATGAGATGGCTGGATGGCATCAATGGACTTGATGAACATGAGTCTGAGTGAACTCTGAGAGCTGGTGATGGACAGGGAGGCCTGGCATGCTGCAATTCATGGGGTCTCAAAGAGTTGGACACGACTGAGCTACTGAACTGAACTGAACTGAACTGAACTGAATGATGTACAATACAAGTGAAACTGCAATTTAAATACTATGTAACAGGTAAGAAGATTGTTACCTGTCTTTATCAAAATAATTGGATCACTGACAATAAGTGTTTGGAGCTGCATTTTAAGAAATAAAAGACAAAAATATAGTGTCTTTGCTTCTAATTATAGCAACTCTCTTTCTCCTCTTGTTGACATTCTGAAACTATTTTGTTTCAATTATTTTATCCACTAATAACGAAGGAGGATTAGGTAAGTATTATAACATAAGTAATACTAGGGCTTGAAAAGACAAATTTTATTAAGCAACACACCTCAATTTCAATTGAGGTTTTTAACCATTTATCTGCTATTTGAGTATGACGGGTCTCTCTCTGTCTCACAGAGAAGTATTTAATCTTTTGTTCAGAAAGTTAGTTCCTTGAATCCAAATTACACTGTTAAGATCAATGTTATAAAATGTTAAAGAAACATAAAAAATGGACAGTTGAAGGTTTTCAGCATCAGCAATGTTACTGAACAAAAACAGACTCTCAAAGGTAATAATTCTCAAACTTTCATGGTCCAAACTATGTCCGTTAATTTTTTGGCAAACTAAAATAATCTCAAAGGAGTCCCTGGGTTTAAAAAATGTCAAAGTAATGAGAATTTAAATGAGACAGCCCAGTAATTTGCAATTAAACTATACAACAGTTATAATTTTAAGACTATAAGCTCCAAAATCCTATCAAGTAGCTTTATGAAGTATAGAAAGTAAAAAAGAATAAAATACTACATAGGAGCTGAAGCTGATTATTTCTTATCTTTCACAGACAGCATATACTTGTTATAATATTTAATGAATAATGCTGAGCTGTCCTAATCCCAGCTTCTATCTTTTCACAAAGCTGTTCATCTTATTATAAATCTAAATTCAATAGGTGTTCAACTGTGGGACCCAAGATGAATCAGTACTGTGTATATGAATTTAAGCTTATAGTGGGAGATTTAGCCTGTAGATTAACAAGAAAACTTTAAGGAAAAGAGACTTTTCACCTCTACAGCATACATTAGCACATTTAGGATGGTAACATGCCTTTGGAGGGTTATATAACATGATATTTTATAATTTAAAAATAAATACATGTGATTGAAAATTCAAGGATTTCTTATCCCTTACAGAGAAAATGTAAATATGCCAGAAGCATGGCACAGAAAACAAAAAATGAGTATGGACTTCTTAGTCAGTTCCTCATGTGTGTGTGTATTTAGTTGCTAAATTGTGTCCAACTCTTGGGATCCCACAGGCTGTAGCCCATCACGCTCCTCTGTCTATGGGACTTCCCAGTCAAGATTACTGGAGTGGGTTACCATTTCCTACTCCAGGGGATCTTCATTGATCAAGTATTGAACCTTGTCTCCTGATTCATCACCACTGAGCCACAAAGGAAGCCCCAGTGAGGCATAGTTTCCTTCTTTTACGTCCTTTCCCTCTCTTTTGTGCATTTCTCCAGTTGCAGTGATCAGGAACTACTCTCTAGTCACAGGGCATGGGCTTCCCATTGCAGTGGCTTGCTGTGAAGCATGGGCTCCAGGGCTCAGGAATTTCCATAGTTGTGGCATGTGGGCATAGTTGCTCTATGGCATGTGGGGTCTTCCTGGACTGGGTATGGAACCCATGTATCCTACATTGTAAGGCATTATTATTAAACACTGGACCAATAGGGAAGCCCTGTATTTATTCTATGGACCATACAATTTAGCGAGTATTTCTTGAGCATGTCTGTTTGCCAAATTCTAGGTAGGCATTTATATTTCCATGCAATAGTTGAAGATCTTTGAACAGTTAGATAATTACACTGAGTCTCTCTTTCTTAAAAAAAAAAAAAAAAAAAGAAGAATGTTTAATTAAGCCTGATATACCAAAATGCCATAGCATGGGTGGTTTATAAATAACAGAAATTTATTTCGCAGAGTTCTGGAGCTGCAAAGTCCAAGGTCAAGATGCAGACACATTCGTTGCCTCAGTCAGTTCAGTCACTCAGTCTTGTTCGACTCTTTGTGACACCATGAATTACAGCCTCCCTGTCCATCACCAACTCCCGAAGTTCACTCAGACACATGTTCATCGAGTCAGTGATGCCATCGAGCCATCTCATACTCTGTCATCCCCTTCTCCTCCTGCACTCAATCCCTCCCAGCATCAGAGTCTTTTTTCCAATGAGTCAACTCTTCCCATGACTATAGTACTGGAGTTTCAGCTTCAGCATAATTCCTTTCAAAGAAATCCTAGGGCTGATCTCCTTCAGAATGGACTGGTTGGATCTCCTTGCAGTCCAAGGGATTCTCAAGAGTCTTCTCCAATACCAAAGTTCAAAAGCATCAATTCTTCGAAGCTCAGCCTTCTTCACAGTCCAACTCTCACATACATACATGACCACAGGAAAAACCATAGCCTTGACTAGACAGACCTTAGTCGGCAAAGTAATGTTTCTGCTTTTGAATATGCTATCTAAGTTGGTCATAACTTCTTCCAAGGAGTAAGTGTCACCGTCTGCAGTGATTTTGGAGCCCAAAAAAATAAAGTCTGACAGTTTCCACTGTTTCCCCATCTATTTCCCATGAAGTGATGGGACCAGATTCCATGATCTTCCTTTTCTGAATGTTGAGCTTTAAGCCAACTTTTTCACTATCCACTTTCACTTTCATCAAGAGGCTTTTTAGCTCCTCTTCACTTTCTGGCATAAGGGTGGTGTCATCTGCATATCTGAGGTTATTGATATTTCTCCTGGCAATCTTGATTCCAGCTTGTGTTTCTTCCAGTCCAGCGTTTCTCATGATGTACTTTGTTGCTGTTAAGTCACTTCAGTTGTATCCGACTCTGTGTGACCCCAGAGACGGCAGCCCACCAGGCTCCCCTGTCCCTGAGATTCTCCAAGCAAGAACACTGGAGTGGGTTGCCATTTCCTTCTCCAATGCAGGAAAGTGAAAAGTGAAAGTGAAGTCACTCATTCGTGTTTGACTCTTAGCGACCCCATGGACTGCAGCCTCCCTGGCTCTTCCATACATGAGATTTGCCAGGCAAGAGTACTGGATGCTATTGCCTTGCCCGATGTACTCTGCATATAAGTTAAATAAGCAGAGTGACAATATACAGTCTTGATGTACTCCTTTTCCTATTTGGAACCAGTCTTTGTTCCATGTCCAGTTCTAACTGTTGCTTCCTGACCTGTATACAGATTTCTCAAGAGGCAGGTCAGGTGGTCTGGAATTCCCATTTAGCTCCCATATATATGTGTTAATATGTGATATTTGCTTTTCTCTTTCTGACTTACTTTACCCTGTATGTTAGTCTCTAGGTTCACCTACATCTCCTTTTTATGGCTGAGTCACATTTGTTGTATTATATGAACCACATCATCTTTATTCATTCTTCCGTTGATGGACATTTAGGTTGCTTCAGGATCACAAAGAGTCAGACACAACTGAGCAACTAACACAACACCACACCATGTCGTGGATAATGCTGCAATGAACATTGCCGTGCATGTACCTTTTTGAATTACAGTTTTCTCTGAGTGTATGCCCAGAATTGGGCTCATATGGTAGTTGATTTTTTTGTTTGTTTTTTTGAGAGATTTCCATACTGTTCACCGTATTGGCTTATCGATTTACATTCCCACCAACAGTGTAAGAGTGTTCCTTTTCTCCACACCCTCTCTAGTGTGTTTGTAGATTTTATGATGATGGCTAATCTAACCTGTGTGAGGTGATACTTCACTGTAGTTTTGATTTGCAGTTCTCTAGTAATTACTGATGTTGAGTCTCTTTTCATCTGTTTATTGACTATCTGTATGTCTTCTTTGAGAAATGTCTATTTAGGTTTCCACCCATTTTTTTAATTGAGTTTTTCTTTTTTAATATTGAGCTGCATGAGCTCTTTGTATATTTTGGAGATTAATTCCTTGTCAATTGCTTCATTTGTAACTATCTTCCCCCATTCTGAGGGTTGTCTTTTTGTCTTGTTTATGATTTCCTTTGCTGCACAAGAGTTTTTTTTTTCTTTTTAAGTTTAATTAGGCCCAAATTGTTTATTTTTGTTTTTATTTTCATTATTCTAGGAGATGATAAAAAATGTCTTGCTGCAGTTTACGTCAGAGTGTTCTGCCTATGTTTTCCTAAGAATTATATAGTGCCTGGGCTTAGATTTAGGTCTTTAATCCAATTTGAGTGTATTTTTGTGTCTGTGCTGTGTACTGGTCCTTTGTTGCTCAGTCGTGTCCGACTCTTTGCAACCCCGTGGACTGTAGCCTGCCAGGTTCCTCTGTCCATGGGAATTTTCCAGGCAAGAATACTGGAGTGAGTTGCCATACCTTCCTTCCTCCAGGGGAACTTTCCTGACCCAGGAATCGAAATGGGGTCTCCAGCATTGCAGGCAAATTCTTCACCAGCTGAACTACCGGGAAAGACTATATTTGTGTGTCTGGTGTTAGGGATTTATTCTGATTTAATTCTTTTACATGCAACTGTCCAGTTTTTCCAGCACCTCTTACTGAAGAGACTGTCTTCTCCACTGTACATTCTTGCCTTCTTTGTCATAGATTGAGAGACCATATCTGGGGTCTCTTTTATGAGGGATCTAATCCCATTCATGGGGAATCCACCGTCATCTAATCATCTCCCAAAAGCCCCACTGCTAATTAATATCCCATAGGGATTAGGATTGCAACATATGAATTTGGTGAGGGGATATAAACATTCAATCTATAGCATATAATATCAACTTCTTCAAATGTTTCAAAGAATAAGTGAAATTGTGTCTGTGTTGATAGAACATGGTGGCCACTGAATAAATAGTGGCCATTACTCTTGTAACTTAAAAATTATAACTTTAAATCATTTTATTGTATCTCCGTTGTTCTTGCTTCTAATAACTTTATAATTTTACTCAATTTTTTGTAGGTGTTTATGGAGATCATCCCTGGGATTTCTTTGGAAGGAATAATGCTAAAGCTGAAACTCCAGTACTTTGGCCACCTCATGTGAAGAGTTGACTCATTGGAAAAGACTCTGATGCTGGGAGGGATTGAGGGCAGGAGGAGAAGGGGGTGACAGAGGATGAGATGGCTGGATGGCATCACTGACTCAATGGACGTGAATCTAAGTGAGCTCTGGGAGTTGGTAATGGACCGGGAGGCCTAACATGTTGCAATTCATAGGGTCGCAAAGAGTCAGACACGACTGAGTGACTGAACTGAACTGAACTGAACTGATGGGGAAAAAAAAAAAAAAGTACAACCAAAAAGTTGAGAATTATGTTTTATTCATCAGACACACTGAGGACTTAAGCCCCAGATACAGCCTGTCACATATCTCAAAGGAAGTATCCCAAAGAGATAAGGGAGTAGAAAGGATATATAGGTGGCTTCTCTGGTGGTTTATTGGTAAAATAGTGAAAGTATTAGTCACTCAGTCGTGTCCAGTTCTTTGTGACCCTATGGATTGTAGTCCATCAGGCTCCTCTGTCCGTGGATTTCTCCAAGCAAGACTATTGGAGTGGATTATTATTTATTTCTCCAGGAGATCGTCCCAACACAGGAATCAGACCTGGGTCTTCTGAACTGTAGGCAGATTCTTTACCATCTGAGTCAATAGGGAAGCCCAGTGGTAAATAATCCACTTGCCAATTAAGGAGGCACAGGAGACACAGGCTCAATCCTGCATCAGGAAGATCCCCTGGAATGGAAATGGCAACCCACTCCAGTGTTCAGGCCTGGAAAATTACATGCACAGAGGAGCTGGCAGGCTACAGTCGATGGGATCACAGAGTCAGACACAACTGAGTGACTACTGAGCATGCCCAAGGATATATAGGATTTTTGCTGAAAAAAAAAGATAAGAAAAAATACACTACAAGTAATAGAATGTGAAAAAATTACTGTTAATTATTTGAAAAATTCAGACATCACAAGTTAATGAATTTATTGCTAATACGAACATGACTGAATCAACTTAGCAGGAGCAGCAGCATATTTATGGGAAGATGCAAGAGTCTCGGCTTATTGAAATTATTTTTTTGATATGCAGCATAACTATGTAGGGCCAATATTCTGTTTTTCTGCAAGTCCTTCAGTGTACACGTTCCTTGGGGTTAGAGATGGAACTGAAGTGGCTGATGGCTCTATGGCCACAATGTCTGTTTTAGTTTTTTAAATGAAATGACAGCTGACAATCTTTGTCTGCATCGGCATGATTCTTAAAAGTAATTTGGCTCTTGCTTTTCAAGTTTTAAAGCGCAAACCACCAGTTCTCTAAAAACTTTCCCTATTTTTTTGTTTTAATGCCCTGTTCATAAAATTTAGTTATTGCTTCCTAGTCCTAATAGCTCTCTGTGGCTTTTGATATCCATTCATTAACTCAGTCTTTAAATATCCATTCAGTGTATGCATGTTGACAATTTTTAAGCCTTGTCTTGGAAGTACAGAGGTGATTACATTATTGTGCATGGACTTAAGAGTGTTGCACTGTTTATCACTCTCTGCTTCTTAGAACTTTTCTTCCTATAAATCTCATGAAAAGTTCTATTTCTTCCTGACTCAACTTCACATTTCAGTATTTTTTAAACAAACATTTTTGTTGTTGTTGTACTCTGATCTATTTATTTATTTATTAAAATATAATTTTATTTATTTTAATTGGAGGTTAATTACAATATTGTATTGGTTTTGCCATACATCAACATGAATCCGCCACAGGTATACACATGTTCCCCATCCTGAACCCCCCCCTCCCTCCTCTGTCCCCATACCATCCTTCTGGGTCATCTCAGTGTACCAGCCCCAAGCATCCAGTATCATGCATCGAACCTGGACTGGTGATTCATTTCATATATGATATTATACATATTTCAATACCATTCTCTCAAAACATCCAACCCTTGCCCTCTTCCACAGAGTCCAAAAGACTGTTCTATACATCTATATCTCTTTTGCTGTCTTGCATACAGGGTTATCGTTACCATCTTTCTAAATTCCATATATATGCATTAGTATACTGTATTGGTGTTTTTCTTTTTGGCTTACTTCACTCTATAAAATCAGCTCCAGTTTCATCCACTTCATTAAAACTGATTCAAATGTATGTTTTTTAATGGCTGAGTAATACTTCATTGTGTATATGTACCATAGCTTTCTTATCCATTCATCTGCTAAGCAAAATTTTTAAACAACATATAATCCAGAGAAGTTGGAAATATTACCATACAGTTATATGATTCAAAGTAAACACACCAATGTAGTCACAACACAGAAAAAAAAAATCCCAGAATGTTATAATTATCCCAAAATTTATCCTATTCATACTCTCATTACTATGCTTCTTGTTCTGAAAGCTAACCACTATTATGACTTTAACACTGGATTAGTTTGCCTGTTTTTAAGTTTATATCAGTGTGACTATGGGGTACTGAATCTTTTGTAAATCTGAAAAAAAAAAAAAGGAGAGAAGATTAATATGAATGTTTTCTCAGTTACCTGATGTAAACAAATTTAAAAGTGTGGAAGACTGTACATAAGAAAAGAGTTTGTTTGGCATCTGAGAATTGTAATTTGGGAGACAGAGATTCAATAGAATTGAATGAATGATGGGGTAGAAAAAGAGGAAGTTCTAAAGACTAAAGTTGTGAGGCTCTACTATGACACAAGAAAGGGAATGTTGTTCCTAAGGGATAGGGTGTCGCGTTATTAAGAATAAGGGTCCAATAAGTAGATAGGCTGCCATGAGTAGTTTTAGAGTAAGGGTTACGGTAAGGGTCTGATAAGTATCTTGAATTTCTGGAACATGGGCAGATGTTA
Source organism: Madoqua kirkii (assembly GCA_006408675.1). Lineage (NCBI taxonomy): Eukaryota > Metazoa > Chordata > Mammalia > Artiodactyla > Bovidae > Madoqua > Madoqua kirkii. The sequence continues at coordinate 9,092 of SJYC01132247.1, forward strand.
TAGGTACCTACATTAAGACAGTAAATGGTCAAAAATTAGATTATATCTAGGCTGAGATATATATAAGTCACAGTAGCTCATTGGCCTCCCAGCTCCATTATAGATAGCTCTCTTAGCAAGACCAACTCCATTTTTATTTTCCTTTCACATTGAGATGAAACTTTCATCATTTTTTTTTCTTATCTTCTTACCTTAATTCTACCCTTCAAGTTTATGAGTAAGTTATATTAGATTATCAAATTATCTTTTATTGAAACTCCATGGGAGACCTATTCTTTTTATTTTATTTGACTTTTTGTATATAATCTATGTTTCTTTTATGTAAAAATAGGAATAAAACCTTAGAGACTTATGTTTTTCTTAAGAAGAGTTGAGTAAGTCAGAAAAAAAAAGTATTATTTGCACATATATATTGAATCTAGAAAAATGGTACAGATGATCCTATTTGCAGGACAGAAATAGAGACACAGATGTAGTGAATGGAGTTGTGGACATAGATGGGGAAGGAGAGAGTGGAATGAATTGAGAGAGTAACATTGACATATACACACTCAGTTCAGTTCAGTCACTCAATCGTGTCTGACTCTTTGCGACCCCTTGAACTGCAGCACGCCAGGCCTCCCTGTCCATCACCAACTCCTAGAGTCCACCCAAACCCAGTGAGTCAGTGATGATACCATGTGTAAAATAGATAGCTAGTGGGACGTTGCTGTATAACATAGGGAGCCCAGCCTGGTGCTCTGTGATGTCCTAGAAGGCTGGGATAAGAGGTAGGGGTAGGACAGTGGCTTAAAAAGGAGGGTGTATATACATATACATATACATATATACATACACACACATATGTATATATCAGTTCAATTCAGTCTCTCTGTTGTGTCTGACTCTGTGATGCCATGGACTACAGCATGCCAGGCTTTCCAGTCCATCACCACTCCCAGAGTTTACTCAAACTCATGTCTATTGAGTCGGTGATACCATCCAACCATCTCATTCTCTGTCCTCCCCTTCTCCTCTTGTCTTCAATCTTTCCCAGCATCAAGGACTTTTCAAATGAGTCAGTTCTTCACATCAGGTGGCCAAAGTATTGCAGTTTCAGCTTCAACATCAGTCCTTCCAATGAATATTCAAGACTGATTTCCCTTAGGATGGACTGGGTGGATCTCCTTGCAGTCCAAGGGACTCTCAAGAGTATTCTCCAACACTACAGTTCAAAAGCATCAATACTTCAGCACTCAGTTTTCTTTATAGTCCAAATCTCATATTCATACATGACTACTGGAAAAACCATAGCCTTGACTAGATGGACCTTTGTTGGCAAGGTATGTCTCTGCTTTTTACTATGCTGTCTAGGTTTTACATAACTTTTCATCCAAGGTGTGAGTGCCTTTTAATTTCATGGCTACAGTTACCATCTGCAGGGATTTTGGAGTCCCCCAAAAATAAAGTCTGCCACTGTTTCCACTGTTTCCCCATCTATTTGCCATGAAGTGATGGGACCAGATGCCATGATCTTAGTTTTCTGAATGCTGAGCTTTAAGGCAACTTTTTCACTCTCCTCTTTCACTTTATTTATGGCTGACTAGCATTATTTTACAGATGAAACCAATGTAATATTGTAAAGTAATTATCCCCCAGTTAAAAATGAAAAGAGGAATTGAGAATGGGCTAAAGAAATAATATTTTACATTTTATTGTTTTAAGTGTGAAAGAGCTTGGTCTCAATAAACAAATTTAATTTTCTCATGTTAATATCAAAATTTAGGTAAAATTAAGTATGTATATATATATTAATAATAAGAAACACAGCTATGTTTTATTGACTATAATGAGTAATATATTTGCATTTCTGGGTAGACTGCAGAAGCAGCTATATTAACCTTA
>SJYC01132249.1:0-13376 GCA_006408675.1 Madoqua kirkii
GCAGTGAATGAAAGTGATGAGAATTGAAAAAAATGTGTTTAATAATATGTCTCTATTGTTTCTGTTGAAAATCAGCTCTCATTCTATTGGTTTTACTGCTTTTCTCTGTGAACACTTTTAAGATACCATCTTTGTCTTTGTATTTCAGCAATTTGACTCTGAAATGCCTAGGTTCAGTTTCTTTTTGAAATTATTGTATTTAGATTCTATTGTGGTAATTGAGTTAATTAGTTGATATTTTTAATCAAATTTGACAAAAAAAAATCATGACAATTTTGGAGAGGGAGAAGGTGGGATGATTTGGCAGACTGGCATTGAAATATGTATAATATCATATAAGAAAAAAATCACCAGTCTAGGTTCAATGCAGGATACAGGATGCTTGGGGCTGGTGCACTGGGATGACTCAGAGAGATGGTATGGGGAGGGGTGTGGAAGGGGAGTTCAGGAATGGGAACACGTGTATAGTTGTGGCGGATTCATGTTGATGTATGGCAAAATACAGTATTGTAAAGTAAAATAAAGTAAAAAATAAAAATAAAAATTCTAGGTTAAGTATTTTTCCCTCATTTTCTGAACACTAAATTTGTATATGTTTGACCATATGATGCTTTTCATTTAAAAAATCTTTGTTGTCTGTAGGTTTCAGTGTGAATATTTTCTATTTTTATTCCTTAAAGTGGACTAATCATTGTGTGCAGTATAATTTGTTCTTTAGATTATCGCATAAGTTTTTATATTATGATTGTATTTTTCAGTCTAGTTTTACCACTTCTATTTGTTTTTCTGAATTTTGCTTTACTTGCTAATGCTTCATATATATTCACTTATATTTATCTTTTCCTACATGCTCTTAAACATATTTTAAAGTTATTATATAGTTAAATTATGCTAACTTCAAAAAGTTTCTGCTTTATTCTTTTATCTCAATTATGCTTCACATTCATGCATATTTAAATGTGTAGTTATTTTTTTTGTGTATGTTGAACACTGTAGATGATAAACTCCATAATCTTTTCTTTTTAGGAAACACATTGAGGTTTTTTGGTAGTGGGCAGTGAAATTATTGTAGGACAAACAGAAAGCTAAAGGCTTTGTTTCTGGCTTTAGGGGGCTAATATTGAAACATATCGTTAAATTCTTTGATACTTTTTGGATTTTTAAATGTGATTCACGACTTTTCCCTTTTTGACTTCTTTGTATTGAAAAAATATCAGAACTGATTCTGGTTCACTTCTGAGGCTTGATCAGTAAAAATGATTGAGTTTCTCACTGTTGTTGGGACACTGTCATTTGCTTCCTCTTTGGAAAATTAGGCTTGGTAGGTCATAAAGAGAAGTCAGTTTTCATCTCTTGCATTACCATACTTGAAATCTGCATTCTTCATTTTAGTAATCCAACAGTCCTGAGGCACTCTATGCTCTTCGGAAGCCCAGGTCACATCGAAAGGTCATATTAAATGCTTCAGCCAATGCCCCAGATTAGGTCCAGTAATGCTAATATCAATCACTAGACATGAGGAATTCCATGAATTCAACTACTTCCAACTGCTAGATTCCAAATCACTTTTTTTAAAATACAGGTCATATCTTATTTTTTCTGTCAGATCACATTTCTTCTTTTAGAATTTTTTCTTCAGAATCTATTGCTCAGAGTTACTGCTACTGAGAACATCTTTTTTTTTTTATTTTTTTACTTTACAATACTGTATTTGGTTTTGCCATACATTGACATAAATCCTCCATGAGTGTACATGAGTTCCCAATCCTGAACCCCTAGAATGAAGTTTAGTAAGTCTGATTATTTTGTACTTAAGGCTAGTATTAGGTTCAGAAAGTAAATGAGGTTTTCAAAGTGCTAACACATCCATGGGGAGAAGGCAATGGCACCCTGCTACAGTACTCTTGCCAGGAAAATCCCATGGATGGAGGATCCTGGAAAGCTGCGGTCCATGGGGTCGCTGAGGGTTGGACACGATTGAGTGACTTCACTTTCACTTTTCACTTTCATGCTTTGGAGAAGGAAATGGCAAGCCACTCTAATGTTCTTGCCTGGAGAATCCCAGGGACCGGGGAGCCTGGTGGGCTGCCATCTATGGGGTCGCACAGAGTCGGACATGACTAAAGTGACTTAGCAGCAGCAGAAATACATCCATGAATCACTGACTCAATGTATGTTAATATTGACTAACTATAGATTGGTTTGTATGTAGTCAGTCTCTGTGTAATGTGACTACATGCTCTCTCATTTGCTTTTCCATTCTAGTTACCATCTGTCCTGTTATTATATATAGTTCCTCTAGGAGTACTATATATAAGCCAGAATTAGGAGAAAAACATATTATCACAAGATAATTTAAATAGTTTAAAATTTAAAGAACACATATTTTGTAAAAAATTGCCTTTGCAATAAGAGAAAACACCTGATGGTCATGGGGGCTCATCACCTCTTTTCTGGAGCAGTCAACATGAGCTGGTTTTGCTAGACTAACCAGGTCACAGAAAACAGAAGACACAGAGAGGGCTTCTTCAATAACATAACTAAAATTTCTGTGAAATACACCTGGTTGATCAGCGAAGCTTCTGCATTGTTGCTTCCTGAGCTAAGAACTCCCTGTAGTTATTTAGAAAGCCTGGTGTTCATATACTCAGATGATAAATACATAGTAGTGTGGGGATGAGTTTCCCTCTGCTAGAATAAGAGTACTCCAGGCTTGTATGTTCAGACTTGAAGCCAAAGGAATAACTATGGAGGCTCAAGAAAAGCTGTGCTTTTAAAAACATCTTTGCTTATACATTGTTTTAAGAAATGTATCATATATCATAATGCAGCTTGTGCCATGCACATTGCACAGCATTGTACTTCAATGATGATCATATTTTATAAAAATCTGTTTTAATGAACAGTTTTCAGACATACTCTGAGAGAAGTTTTTGTCTTCTTAAAAAAAAAAAACTATAAATAACTGTATGAAATTGGCTTATAACTTAAATACTTTGCATTTCAGATTATCTTTCCTGAAAGATGTAACTAGAAAGTGCCTACAAACTGATGCTAGACTTTACATCACTGGCTCTCAAACCAATTATTGTAAGTACCATCTTGACTATTAAAGCAAATTCATTTCCTCTTATTTAGTTGTGTTATTTTTGCATCTGGGACATCTCAGTTCAGTTCAGGAAGGAAAGTCACTCAATTGAATTAAATTTGAATTAAAACTGAATTGAATTCAATTGAATTAAATTTGAAATGAAAATAATACACAATGTCATTTTCTGAAATATTTGGTGGCTCAGAGGTTAAAGTGTCTGCCTCCAATGCAGGAGACCCAGGTTCAATCCCTGGGTCAGGAAGATCCCCTGGAGAAGGAAATGGCAATCCATTCCAGTATTCTTGCCTGGAGAATCCCATGGACAGAGAAGCCTAGTAGGTTACAGTCCATGGGGTCGAACAGAGTCAGACACGACTGAGCAACTTCACCTTCACCTTCTGACATTTAATGAATAATATATGCTAACAAAATATTTATCTATTTGGGAATCCCTGAAAAACTTGGTTGTGGAATACAAAGCCTGGCTCTAAAACATGATCTGCCACTTTTTATCTATATGATTTCTGGCAACTCACGTAGTAACTTTCAGAGCTTACAGTGTTTTGTTTCGTTTTTTTTTTTTGTTTGTTTTGTTTTCATTCTGTTAAATGTGTGTAGGTAAACCCACCCCATGAAATTGTATGTGATTTACTAGTATCATGATGGGGCTTCCCAGGTGGTGCTAGTATTAAAGAACCCATCTGCCAAAGCAGGTTAAATGTTAGAAACTTGACTTAGATACCTGAGTTTAGAAGATTCCCTGGAGGAGGGCATAACAACCCACTCCAGTACTCTTACCTGGAGAGTGCAAGGACAGAGGAGCCTGGTGGGCTACAGTCCACAGAGTTGCAGAGTCAGATATAACTGGCAAAGCTGCAAATGCTCAAAGTTAGTTTTTAAATTATTATGGATAACTGCTAGAACAAAATATGATTATGTTTGTGGTCTCAAAAACTGTCTATACAGAAGATACAAACAGTTGTATTTGATGTAAAAAGAATAGTTGGCTAGTCACCAATGAGTCTTCAGCTTTCTCATTTAACCATCATGATGCTGGAATATGGGAGGTACCCCCACTTTACTGTATGCTGCTGCTGCTGCTAAATTGCTTCAGTTGTATCCAACTCTGTGTGACCCTATAGACGGCAGCCCACCAGGCTCCCTCATCCCTGGGATTCTCCAGGCAAAAACACTGGAGTGAGTTGCCATTTCCTTCTCCAATGCATGAAAGTGAAAAGTGAAAGTGAAGTCACTGAGTTGTGTCCAGCTCTCAGCGATCCCATGGACTGCAGCCCACCAGGCTCCTCCATCCATGGGATTTTCCAGGCAGGAGTACTGAAGCAGGGTGCCATTGCCTTCTCCACTTTACTGTATAACTCTGCATAACTTGAAAGATCAGTTAAGACTGGCACTCACTCACTTTGCTGATAGGCTAATGAGAGGGAAAAAAAAAGAAGTAAAAGAACTTCATATGATGCAATTATACATAATCTTTTTGGCATTCTTCTAACCAAAGCTGTCAGGAAAGAAAGCCTTAAAAATAATAGAGTCACTTGAGATAAATACTTCACGATACTTGTGAAATCTCATGTGAAGGAAACATCCCCAAGATATAAAATTATTCAAACTTAAATGTCCTTTCACTTTTTAAAACTTTTTCAGATTGTAATTTTTTGGTAATATTTAACCAGTGATTTATTTAAAAATAAATAGAGACTCCCCTGGTAGTCCAGTAATTGGAAATCCATCTGCTAATGCAGAGGACATGGGTTCAATCCCTGGGCTGGAAAGATCCCACATCCTGTGGGGCACCTAAGCCTGCACAGCACAATTACTGAGCCCATGCTCTAGAGGTTGTTGCAAACCACAACTACTAAAAGGAAAATTTAATGTGATATTTATACCACAGTAAAAATCAACCCAGAGAAGGCCATGGCACCCCACTCCAGTACTCTTGCCTGAAAAATCCCATCCATGGATGGAGGAGCCTGGTGGGCTGCAGTCCATGGGGTCACTAAGAGTTGAACACAACTGAACGACTTCACTTTCTCTTTTCATTTTCATGAGAGGGAAATGGCAACCCACTCCAGCGTTCTTGCCTGGAGAATCCCAGGTACGGTGGAGCCTGGTGGGCTGCCGTCTATGGGGTTGCACAGAGTTGGACACGACTGAAGCGACTTAGCAGCAGCAGCAAAAATCAGGCAAGCACAGGGAAGAAAAAGGCTCCTATAAAAGAAAGTCAAGTTGAGTGAGAACATTGAGAAGGTTTCAGAATTCTGTCAAATCTTTGTTTCTTCCCTTTTTCCATGTCAAATCAGTGTTGACTCTAGATCATTATTACATATGCACATGGTCTTGCCTGTCATGCTTCTGGGCATCATTATCTGAAATGATCATAGCCTGGGAAGAGGTAGGAGCTCTAACTAACACTTTATGAAGGTTAGCCTAAATTCACATCCACCAAGATGACTGTTACTTAGATTACCCTCCTTTTTACTTCAGTTGAAAAAAGAGTGAAAACAACAAAAATAATCAAAGATGCCTTATTGTTACAGGGCCACAGTCTCTTATTTCAAATTGTTGGACTGGAAGAGGTAGGAGCTCTAACTAACACTTTATGAAGGTTAGCCTAAATTCACATCCACCAAGATGACTGTTACTTAGATTACCCTCCTTTTTACTTCAGTTGAAAAAAGAGTGAAAACAACAAAAATAATCAAAGATGCCTTATTGTTACAGGGCCACAGTCTCTTATTTCAAATTGTTGGACAAAATGTGATTGAAGATCTAATAGTTTCAGATTTTAGAAAAAATATTACGTATAACACATTGTTGTTCTTCAGTCACTAAGTTATGTCTGACTCTTTGTATCCTCTTAGGCTACAGAACACCATGCTTCTCTGTCTTTCACTATCTTCTAGAGTTTGCTAAATTTCATGTCCATTGAGTCAGTGATGTTATCTAACCATTTTATAAATATAATACACATGAATGTATGTTTATAAATAAATATATACACATATATTTATACATATATATGTGTAAATGTGTATATATATGTATAAATACATATATTTGATTTTTATACTAAACAACCCTTCCAAACTATTAGTTTTCAAAAATTTCTGAAACAGATATTTTAGTTTCACAATATAATTGTATTAGTATTACAATTATCATCAAATCTTTAAATAACTTAGTGAGTTATTATTATTCCCCTTTTATAGATGTGGGGATAAATCTCTGAGAGTTTATAAAACTTGCTTGTGGTCTATTGCTAATAAATTGTGTGGGAGAAAAACTAAAAATGAGCTGGAAATCATACCAACATAAATCAAATCCAAACATCAGCATGAGAGTAGCCACTGGCTAAACACATCATTCTGTTATAGGGACATTTCTGAAATCATTTATTGCCTTGATTGAATGGTTTCAGAACCACTAAGTTTCCACACTTCTTGGTTTCCAACACCTTCCTTTTTTGTAAAGATTGTATTAAATTTTCTAAGATTCACTGCTTGTAAATGTTATCCTTGAACAACTGCAAGATCCTTCTACCTTAAAGAAACAATGATCTTCACAGTATATGTACTGCTGAAACCTTAGTAGATCAACAAATATCATTAGCGTACATCAATATCTCCATTTTCTGTCTTCATATTATATTTTATCCTACTTGAATCATTAAACAAAACCTAACTTAACTCCCTCTCATTATCACCCTCCTTAAATTGTGATGATCATCCAGGGTTCAGTATTTCAGCAAATGGTACTGCCATTCTTCCTATTTCTCAGTCTAAAACCTCAAGCATCAGTCTTTAAAAGGTCATATTCTAGTGATTTTGTTTAAGACAGTAAGAAATTTGAAGTTTCAGTTCAGTTCAGTCGGTCAATTGTGTCCGACTCTTTGCGACCCCATGAATCCCAGAACGCCAAGCCTCCCTGTTCATCACCAACTCCTGGAGTTTACCCAGACTCACGTCCATCGAGTCCATGATGCTATCCAGCCATCTCATCCTCGGTCGTCCCTTCTCCTCCTGCCCCCAATCTCTCCCAACATTAGAGTCTTTTCCAATGAGTCAACTGTTCACATGAGGTGGCCAAAGTACTGGAGTTTCAGCTTTAGCACCATTCTTTCCAAAGAAATCCCAGGGCTGATCTCCTTCACAATGGACTGGTTGGATCTCCTTGCAGTCCAAGGTACTCTCAAGGGTATTCTCCAACACAACCGTTCAAAAGCATCAATTCTTCGGTGCTCAGCCTTCTTCACAGTCCAATGCTCACATCCATACATAACCACAGGAAAAACCATAGCCTTGACTAGATGGACCCAGTTGGCAAAGTAATGTCTTTGCTTTTGAATATGCTATCTAGGTTGGTCATAACTTTTCTTCCAAGGAGTAAGCATCTTTTAATTTCATGGCTGTAGTCACCATCTGCAGTGATTTTGGAGCCCAAAAAAATAAAGTCTGACGATGATTTAAATGGGCCATTGGAGAGTTTTTAAAAAGAAGGTGTTTATTACTTCTTTTTTAAACAAAATGTCTTAGTGACTTAAAAAAGAGTGGCTAAAATACACATATATATATGTGTGTGTGTGTGTATATATATATATATATATATATATAAAACATGTGGTGGTTTATATATATATATTACATATAGTGATGGTTTATATATATATATATAATATATATATAACTAATATATAGTTAATAGTATATATTTTATATATATATATGGTGGTGGTTTAGTCTCTAAGTCATGTCCAACTCTTCGCAGCCCCATGAACTGTAGCCTGCCAGGCTTCTCTGTCCAGTAAATTTTCCAGGCAAGAATACTGGAGTGGATTGCCATTTCCTTCTCCTGGGTTCTTCCCAACCCAAGGCTTGAACCCTGGTCTCCTGCAGTGCAGGAGGATTCTTGACTGACTGGTCTACCAGGGAAGCCCATGTTCTAATGCTTTATTGTGTCTCAGATCAATAGCATATGGTGATGATCTGAGACTTAGAAGTTTAGGTCCTGTGAAGCCTCCAAGATTCTGGTGGATCTCTTTCGATGGTTCTTCTTTGAACCAAACTTCCATATTGTGAGAAAAGACCATGAAATTAGTTATTGGAGGCCACAGTTGGTGGCCAGCCTTAATTGATAGACATGTGGCTGAACTACCACAGAAGTCTAGCCCAGCCAATTGTTCAGATGACTTTAGCTGCAGAAAAAAAATCTGACAGTAACTACACTTGTGACCCAAGCAGGGTCTACCAAGTTAAATTCAGTTAACCCAAAGAATGAGGGGAGACAATAATAAAGTTCTGTTTTTAAATTGTTTAGTGTTTTGTTAAACAACAATAGATAATAAGAAAAATACCCTTCACAGAGATGGAAATTGCTAGGTATTTTTCTTTCTTTATATTTATCTAGATAATGTCATTGAATAATTATTTGTATATTTTTCCTTATGTGCAGACTTTTATAAATTCCATTAGTCATATTGCAAGGAGAGGTACAGTGTTCTACTGTGCAAACATATACTTCTTTTGAAATATCCAGGCTTGCCCTCAACCTTAGTTTTCTTGAACCATGGACCACCTACCAAGAGAAATTCCATGAGTCAAAGTTAGAAATGACAGGACACTACATGGCTTGAATCTGAAGATTCTCAAAGACTTTTGCTAAATATATGGGCTTTTTCAATGGGAAAACACATTTGTTACAAGTATTATATAACTTTATGTTAAGGTTAAGTGATATGGTTGGACCTGAGATGGGTTTCATGTCAGTAAAGTTAGAAAAAGCTAAAATATAAAAGCATTTTTCAGAGACTTGAGACTAGAAACCATATTGGGACATCAGCAGAAATGGAGGATCAAGAATTTACAAAATGATGCTGCTGCATAAAAACAATGAGAACACTGGGGTGGGGGCAGGGGGAATGTTTGAAATCAGATTTTAAAATACTCAGAAAATAACCAAAAGCTTGTAACAATCAGAGACATCCTTGTTCAAGGGAAAAAACAAACAAAAAAACAAAAACAAAAACCGAAATCTCGGTAAAAACATTATATTTCCATTCTCTCATCTCACCTCTGAAATAACCTTAAAAACTAACAAACAGCTCCTCAATCAGGGTGAAAAATAGCAGCCTAGCAGCTAATGGAAACAAACAAGTTTGGAGATTCCTAAAAGGCATCATTTTCAGAGAATTGTCATTATTTGGCCTGTCTGGCATTTACCTGAAAACCTTCCTCGTGGTGGGCTGCTGTCCATGGGGTCGCAGAGTCGGACACAACTGAAGTGACTTAGCATGTATGCATGCACTGGAGAAGGATATGGCAACCCACTCCAATATTCTTGCCTGGAGAATTCCAGGGATGGAGGAGCCTGGTGGGCTGTCGTCTATGGGCTTGCACAGAGTCGGCCATGACTGAAGCAACTTAGCAGCAGCAGCAGCAGCAACAGCACATATTTACCTGAAAATTCTCCTCATAATGCTTGTCCGTATTTGACCTAATTGAGAAGTTACTGCATGCATCTTTACTCTGCGTGTATTTGTCTTTAAAAAAGAGAGAGAGAGAGAGAGAGAGAGAGAGAGAGAGAGAGAGAGAGAAGCAGCAATCTCTTAATATTTCAACTGTCTGTAGCAAAGATAAAGATTGGAGCTAAAAAATAACCGCCAAAAGATAAAGAGGAAAGCTCAGATAATAAAATAAAACAATGTAACAACAGAAATTCAGATGTCCTTTGAAAGTTTTGAAAAGCTCTAGTACATTCCAGCGAATCTAGAAGGCCACACACATGGATAAGATTGTGCCTATGTCCAAAGCTGTTTATATTCCCAAGAAAGAAAACATTCCAACCTTTCACTTCTGGTTGACCTTGAGGCTCTATATAAGCAGGAAGTGGTGACTGAAACAGAGTTGTAAACTACCTGTCTGAACATTGTACATGTGCCAAAACACATGCACAGTCCCACAGCAAAGAATGGGGGATTTATTGATGTCAGTTATTTAGGGCAAAAGCCTAGGAATTGGACTTTGTCAGGATTCAAATTTTCTGCTGTTAGGAGTCTGGAAAATAAGTCACAGGTTAGGAGAATATATTTGCAAATCACATATATGAGAAAGAATTTGCATCTAGAATATATAAGGAAAATTCAAAACTCAATAAGAAACAAACAAAAAAAAACAGACAAAAATTTTGAATGCTTTACCAAAGAAGGTATATGGATGGCAAGTAAGCGACTGGTGAATAAACAAACAATTGTACATTCATGTAGTGGCATACATCAAAGCAAAAAAAGAAATGAATTATCATTGTTACATGCTACAACATGAGTAAAGCTCAAATATGTTGTGCTGTGATGTAGAGTCAGAGTTTATGTATTGTAGAATTACATTTATAGGATGTTCTTGCAAAGTCAAAAAAATGAAATAAAATAAAACAATGTAACAACAGAAAACAGGTTGAGTGGTTGCTGCCGAGGATTGGACATAGAGGGAAATTGATTATAAAAGTCCATGAAGGAATTTTGAAGGGTGCTGCAAACATTGTTTTTTGTTATGCATTTGTCAAAACTCTCTGACCTATAAAATAAAAAGGTGTATTTTTACTGTATTTAAATTATGCCATAATAAAAAATGGAGGAAGAAAATTCACTGTCATCTGCATTTGAGTAATTTCTGTACAACATCTTTGGTATAGTGGAAGGTGGATGGAATATTATTGAATTCAGTGTTTATTCCATAATATTGAAAAATATTATTTTAGTATAGTATATAAATTCAAGAAATTTTTGAAATCTGTTCACTTTTTAGTGAACAGTGGGTGCATCCTACAGACATAGATAACTTTTAATAGGTGGTTTCATGCATTCTATGATGAAACATTTGTTTTTCTGAAAGATAGTACTTTCTAAAGCCAGTCAAATTAAATAGAATACTACACATTTGAGTTATTATCAGCAGTGAATGAGAATAGTTAACCATGTTTTCCACAGCAGAGACAATGGTTGTTTATTAGATAATTTTGAAATTTGTCTTTTCTGCTACTTTTGGCACACTTTATAATGATTTTTTAAGTAGTTCTATATTTTCCTAAGTGCTCAGAGCTTAGTGTTTAATGATATTTCAACCCACATAGATCATTCTTCAAGTTCAAGAGTCATAGACATGGATATGAATAATTTTTATACTTGAACTATTTTGTTCAATGTAAAAACTCTTTCTACTCCTCTTACACTGGAATCATTGAAATGGAAGCCCTTCATCTCATGATCTTAGCACTAAAGAAAGTTCTGTCCTTCAACTAGAAAGCTATACACTGACTACTTCTTGTCATTTGCCTGAAAATAAGACAATATTCTTTTATGGTGACTTTTCTTCTGTTTCACTTACCTATTCCTATTCTCCCCAAATTTAACTATTTAATTTGTGGCTTAACAATAGCACTAGATTCCTGGATTAGGGTGTGGCAACCTACTCCAGTATTCTCACCTGGAGAATCCCATGGATAGAGGAGCCTGGCAGGCTACAGTCTGTGGGGTTGCAAGGAGTAAGATGCGACTGAAGCAGCTTGGCATGCACACAATAGCACTAGATTATGAGATCACTTGGTGTCTTCCCAGGTGGTGCTAGTGGTAAAAACCATGCCTGCCAATGCAGGAGATGCAAGAAATGCAGGTTTAATCCCTGGGTGAGGAAGATCCCCTGGAGAAGGGCATGGCACACCACTCCAGTATTTTTACCTGGAGAATCCCAAGGACTAAGGAACATAGCAGCTACATCCATAAGGTCACAAAGCGTCAGATACAACTGAAGCAACTTAGCACATGCACCAGAGAGCACTTGATTGTGTTTGTGTGTGCCACTACTTGACAGTGTGGTCCAGGTCTGTTGGTTTCTTTTTGTCTATCCATGGGGTTATGTAAACAAACAACAACAACAACAACAACAAAAATCACCTATTTATAGGATTATTTTACTTAATTCTCACAAAACTTCCTTGAAAATGTACTTTTATTACACAATTTAATGATATGGAAAATGAAACAGATATTGAGAACTGTCCAAATTCAGGCAGGTTGCAAATGATTACAAAGGTAAGCTTTACATTTTGCTGCTGCTGCTACTGCTGCTAAGTTGCTTCAGTCGTGTTCGGCTCTGTGCAGCCCCATAGACAGCAGCCCACTAGGCTCCTCAGTCCCTGGGATTCTCCAGGCAAGAATATTAGAGTGGGTTGCCATTTCCTTCTCCAATGTATGAAAGTGAAAAGTGAAAGTGAAGTCACTCAATCATGCCCGACTCTTAGCGACCCCATAGACTAGAGCCTATCAGGCTCCTCCATCCATGGGATTTTCCAGGCAAGAGTACTGGAGTGGGGTGCAAAATTATATTACTTTCTCTTTGATCGATGAAAATTAGAAATATCAAGTGGATCTCATATTAAACATCCTTATCATACAGGAACATATGCAAGCAAATACACATGGCAGGGACAGAAGGAACTTTTGGGTGGTATATAAGCTTCCCTGGTGGCTCAGATGGTAAGGAATCCTGCAATGCAGGAGACCCAGATTTGATCCCTGGGACGCGAAGATCCCCTGGAGAAGGGAATGGCAACCCACTCCAGTATTCTTACCTGGGAAATCTCATAGACAGAGAAATGTGGTAGGCTACAGTCTATGAGGCTGCAAAAGAGTGGAACATGACTTGGACTAAGAACAACAACATACTAACATTGTATACTGGCTGATTTCCACTCTTTGTGTCCCCTGTGTTTAACGTATGACATTTATAAAAGAGTTGTTCCATTTTGGGGGCTTCAAATTTCTAAGCTAGTTTAACTTTTTTTTTTTTTAATCAGGTATTCTTGAACTTAATAAAAATAGAGTAAAACCATAGGGTTTTCAACTTGGTTGAAAATGTCCATAGTGAATTCATATGATTCAGTGCCATGTAAACATGAAGTGCAACTTGGACTGTCAAATTAAAGCAATATTTTTATATTTCAAATTCTGCTTTGCAAAACTACTTACAAGTCATCTGAAATTATTGTATCATGAGGTAAAGAAATTCTTTTAATTTCCACAGAGGTAATTATGAATTTGTTCCTCCATATCCATTGGTTGAACATCTGGAGATTCAACCAATCCCAGGTTACAAACATTTAGAATAAAATTCCAGAAATTTCCAAAAAAGCAAAACTTGAATTTTGCACTTATGTTTTGCATTTAAATGGATCTTGCATTACAAACATATACACAAAAAAGCTTTTCAGACAGATAATT
>SJYC01132253.1:0-10413 GCA_006408675.1 Madoqua kirkii
AGGAACAAAATTAAGGTAGACTAACACTTCATTATTTAAAAGGTCAGTGTACATAAATTTCAAAAAAAAAAACTATTTTCAAATTTAGGTTCATTTAAATATAAAAACATTCTTAAGACAATTGTAATTCATTTCATAAGCCAGAGGAAAAGATAATGTTTAGCTTAAGTGTTCCTGAGAAAAAATCCAAGACAGAAGTTTATTCCTGAGAAATTATTAACAATTTGGGAATTTGAGCCTAAGAAGCAAGAGTGAAATTAGGGCAGCGAAATAGCCAATATAAGATTGTGTTTCTAAGTTACCCATAGTGATAGTTAATTTGTTGCTTGATCACCAAGATCTTCCTAAATGGCTTACAAAATGTACCTCTGAAATAGCTGTTCAAGGAAGAAAGGACATAGGTTTGTCAACTGATTCCTGTTCTCCATTGGACAAATGATGTCCTAGGGGCAATAACTGTCTAACAATTCCAGCTTATTGATGAGTGAAGGCTAATTTCCAGGCTTCAGACTGGCTAGAATATCATAAAAGCCTCTGGTCAAGAAGCAGCTGTGCCTGCTCCAGACTAGCCAAGCCTAGTGAGCTAGTTGCCATAGCTACGAGTTGAATAAGAGGTAAAACCACAGGGATTTAAAGTGACACAAAAGGAATAATCAATGCTAGTAGCTAGCTTCTAATTCAAGCCTTAATTTTTACTTTCTTTGTTTTATTTCTCTACTGAATTTTCTGAACTCTGAAAATGATTTTCATTTTCTTTTATATTTCTGCTTGCCCCTACATCAAACTATCTTTCCTATCTTGCTTCTTCTATAACTTTTTATATTTTGCTTTATTATTGTCACAGCTATAATTATATCATTTCCCATTCACAACCCTCTTTCCACACACACACACACACACACACACACACACAGATAGATAGATAGATAGATAGATAGATAGATAGTCGATTAAAAGCCTCTTAAAGGTCTTTGTGTTTAGTTGCCAAGTCACATCCAACTCTTTTGAGAGTCCATGGACTTGACTATAGCCTACCAGGCTCCTCCGTCCATGGAATTTCCCAAGCAATAATACTGTGTTTGGTTGTCATTTTCTTCTCCAAGGGATCTTCTGC
Source organism: Madoqua kirkii (assembly GCA_006408675.1). Lineage (NCBI taxonomy): Eukaryota > Metazoa > Chordata > Mammalia > Artiodactyla > Bovidae > Madoqua > Madoqua kirkii. Next base: position 1,115 of record SJYC01132253.1, read on the forward strand.
ATCCAGGGATCAAACCTGCATCTCCTGCATTCCTGGCTGATATTTTATCACTGAGCCCCTTGGAAAATCCCTCTTGAAAGTTGCCATGTATACTAGCAGAGTCAAAGACATACATGCAAACCAAGACAACTAAATGGAATATAATGTGATTATTTCAAGAGTGTGTCCAAACAAATATGATACAATTTGGAAAGTGCTTTTATGCTAATGTATAGATCATAAATAATTCTAGCCCATTGATGGAAATGATTATTCATCCTATAACCTTCAATGGAAGAGGGTTTTTTTCTAATCTTTTTGAACAGAAATATTGAAAAGAAATTACTTGAAGCTGATATATCTATTATTTTAGTATTACCTACTTATTGTAGTGCATTTAATATCAGCCCTCAAAAAGACATGTCCAAGTCCTATCCCCAGTACCTGTGAATATAACCTCATTTGGAAAGAGTTTTCAGGTATAATCAAGTTAAGTATCTCAAGAAGAGCTCATTGTGGATTAGTCAGGTGAGTCCTGAGTTCAATGTGTCCCTACAAGCAAAGGAAAAGACATATATAGGAGGGGAGAAATACAGGGGAAGACTATGTGAAGCTGGAGGCAGAGACTGACATTATGCAACTATAAGCCATGGAACATCAGAGATTGCAGGCAGTCACCAGAGGCTAGAACGGTAGAGTACGGAGTACTGAGTAACATGGACTACGGAGTAGTAGTATGGAGTATACACCTCAGAGCCCCTGGAAGGAATGACCTTACTGACACAGTGATTTCACACTGCCAGTCTCCACAACTGGATGATAATAAATTTCTGTTGTTTTAAGCCACTCAGATTGTAGGGATTTGTCACAGGAATTCAGTAGATTAATGGAGACAAAATGGGTCACAATTGTTCCAAAAAATAATTACAATTTGCTATTAAATATGTTAACAAACCCCATTTAAAGTGAACTACTCTAGGTGCATCTTCAAAATAAAAGTTGATTTGGCTAATATAGAAATTTATATGGATTGTAATACAGCTGGATCAATGGCAAAATTGATGCCTGAAGTGGTAAAGGGACTACCCATTTATACTAAAATTATTTTAAATTACAAGTGTAATTATCAGCATATAATTAATAGACTTAACTGTTTTATACTTGTGTACTTTATATAGGTTATGTGAGAGTTGAACATGAGACTGAGTTTGCAGAGTCACTCTGTTACCATTTCTTTATCAATATCTGGCCTTTGGTTTTTCCAGGGTTTGAAAAAGTAACAGAATGTCTTCGTAACTTGTATGTGTGCATGCGTGCTTGTTCAGTTGCTCAGTCGTGGCTGACCCTTTATGACCTCATGGACTGTAGCCCGCCAGGTTTCTCTATACATGGAATTTCCCAGGCAAGATACTGGAGTGGGTTGCCGTTTCCTACTCCAGGGGATCTTTCTGATCTAGGGATCGAAGGCACATCTCCTACATTGACAAGTGGATTTTATACCACTGTGCCACCTGGAAACTCACATAGAAAATTGTACTTTTCAAGATTATAGTATTATTTTACCCACCTTTCTTATTGATTCTTATTGCATGGCAATCAATAAGACTTCTAAAGTCTTCAAAAGAATGAAGATGTAATATATAGAACATGGTGACTTATGTGCACTGAGTGTGCTTAATTCATCAGTCATGTCTGACTGTTTGCGACCCTATGAACTGTAGCTCTCCAAGCTCCTCTGTCCATGGAATTTTCCAGGCAAGAACACTGGAGCTGGTTGCCATTTCTGACTCCAGGGGATTGTCCCAATCCAGGGGATTTAACTTGTATCTCTTGCAGCTCCTGCACTGACAAGCAGATTCTTTATCACCATGCCACATGGGAAGCCCCACTGGTCTAGAAATATGAGTGTTAGTTGCTTCAAAGGCAACCAATGAATGTGAGGTGCAGTGCTCTTGGCAAAAGACAGTTCATTTAAGTTTCAGTTAACATTTCTAATTGTTACGGAAAGTCCTCAGAGCTCATGTATTCATTAAACCCATTGAATAGTTGCACAAATCTCTTATTCTAAAATGAATTTAACTCGGGAAGCTGAATGATTCATACAGACAAGTTACCCACGATCAGTGTACTTTGAACAATCATATATTACATGTTAACTTGGTTTTTTTTCTTGGTGTTAGCATTAGGAAAGATAGCCAGTATTTGATTTAAAACTTACCATTATATCAGCTTTATGTAGGTAGCACCTGACATTCAAGAGCTCAGAATTATTTCCAGGTCCTCAAATTATCAACATTTATCTTCCATATTTGGTAGTAGGTTCATACAGAGCTTATTTACCTTCATCTTTGTGTATATGTGCTTACATTTCTTTTATATGTTTTATTCTGAGAGCTTCTGTACTGTGGCTTGTTTTCCTAAAGGAACCCATAAGCAGACTCTCCTGTTACATGCTCTGCTAGTTAGGCTCTGGGTGTGCAAGGGTGAGATTGAATTCCACCCTCACTCCAGGATGCATTCTACCCACAAGCAACCACATGAGAACTCAATTTGTCTCTTGATGACCTGACACCCTCTCTGAGGAAAATATCTCTAGACAAGTATAGAGTAATCTAAATACAAGTTTAAAATATTATTGCACTCAGAAATGCCAAATTTTAACTTTGAAGCTGCTGCATCTTTTCAGTGCCTTTTTAAGTTATTAAAGATTTGTACAGAAGTTTGCAAGAATGGAGATAAATAATATTCCACCTTACTGAATATATAAATTATTTTATTATAATAAATATATTTAGCTCTATTATAATATTTACTTTTGGTGATTAATATGTCTGAGATTAAAATGTGATATTCATCAACAGAAAAAATTTTGGTGTAGTTCTCAGAGTTTGAGTTTAGAATCAGGAGTCCAGATTCAAATCTTCTCTTTACTGTTTATCACCCATGTAAGCTTGGAGGAAATTGCCTAAGCTCTTCATCCTTAGAAGGTAAATCTACTCCCTATGTCACAAGATATGCCATAAGGATAAATTAGATAAACAGTATGCTTATGCTAAAGCAGGATGCATGACACATGCTGAATAAGTAGTGAGGATGGAAGTGTGGCTTTGCACTTCCTTTTTAGGTACTAGGGAACCAGAAGTAGGAAAAAAGATTATCGTTATTTTACTCAGAAAAAGAAGTTCAGTTCAGTCACTCAGTTGTGTCCGAGCAACCCCATTGGACTGCAACATACCAGGTTTCCCTGTCCATCACCAACTCATGGAGCCTACTCAAACTCATGTCCATCAAGTTGGTGTTGCCATCTAACCATCTCATCCTCTGTCATCCCCTTCTCCTCCTGCCTTCAATCTTTCTCAGCATCAGGGTCTTTTCAAATGAGTCACTTCTTTGCATCAGGTGGCCAAAGATTCAAAGTTCCAGCTTCAGCATCTGTCCTTCCAGTGAATATTCAGAACTGATTTCCTTTAAGGATGGATTGGTTGGATCTCCTTGCAGCCCAAGGGACTCTCAAGAGTCTTCTCCAATACCACAGTTCAAAAGCATCAATTCTTTGGTGCTCAGCTTTCTTTATAGTCTAACTCTCACATCAGTACATGACTACTGGAAAAATCATAGATTTGACTAGGCAGATCTCTCTTGGCAAAGTAATGTCTCTGCTTTTTAATATGCTTTATAAGTTGGACTAGAAAAAGAAAAAGAAATTTAATGTAAAAGAAAAAGAAACAATGTAAAATCAGATTATGCTTTCCATCTCATTGTGGTTTTGATCTGTATTTCTCTAGTGAATCTGAGCATCTTTTCATGTGCTTATTGGTCATTTTTATACCTTCTTTAAATGTCTTTAAATGTCTATTCAAGTCATTTGCTCATTTTATTTTGTTTTTTTTTTCTGCTGTTGAGTTGCATCCACAGATGATTCTGATGGTAGGCAAAGTGGATTGAGAAGATGAGCCCTTCATGGAGTATTAAGGTCCCTCTGTGAGGTGGCCTTGACCACCTTCTGTCTCAATTTCTGCTTTTCCCAGCAAGAATAATCTAGATATGTGTTTCCAGCTTCTGGCCTTTGTTTCTACCATTCAAACAACTTGGACAGTTGAAGCAGAAATGATTTTTCATGTCTTCATAAGAACCACCCTCCTCTGTATCCTAAAGAGAGAATTCTGGTGTTTCTGTAGGTCAAAGTGTACCTTCCATTTCTGGCTACACAGTGGCGCATGACTGAGGCTTGCCTGATCTTAGTGCTCTTATCACTTGGGTATCAGGATTGGCTCAAGTGATGGACATGAAATCCAAGCCATTCTATATGCTATTAAAGAAGTTCCTCTTTCTGTTTGGCTTGCCTGGCTTCTTTCTTGACAGTGTAGACCATTTGAAGGAAAAAAAATAAAAAAGGTCAACACATAAATATAAGACAGGTTCAAACAAGGGAAGTAAAGGAAGAATGCTAGGAACATAGAGGTTGATATTATTGTTTTGGTCTCTGAATCCAGCCACACTTGACACTCAATTCCCCCACTGGATATTCCACCTACTTAAACCGAAAGACTCTCTTTTGCCAAAACTGGCCAGAATTCCATTTTTATCACTGGAAACAGAGAAATTTCTCACTAATGCAAACTGCCCTTCGCAGTTCTTGTATCTGCCCCTGCATGCATCAGCCCACTCACACTTAAGCCTTTCGTCCCATCCAACACAGAAACAACATCTTTTCTTTATGCCTGGCCCAAAGGACTCTTTCCTCTAGGGATCTACAGTAGTCAGGGAGCAAGGAGATGGCTTGCCCAGTGTTTTGATGCCCAACCCGCTGCTTCCCTGTCCCTTAAGACTATATTATACACTCCTTGCCTGTACCTTGTGTAACAGCATGAGTCTCTGTGAGAAAATAATTCTTGTGGTGGCTGATGTGGGCTTGACAGGGAGACACCCAGCATCTGCACCTCCCCTCCAATACCTTGGGGCAGTGTCCAGGCAGAAACTCAGCCCCAGCTAAGGAACATCAGGCCTGCAGAGACTTACAGAGGCAGGGAGTGAAAAGATGAGGAATGGCAGAAAACATGACCTGGGGGCTCCTTGTTGTAGGTTTTGAGAGTGTGGCTTTTTCCTTTTGGAGCTGTGCTCTCCATAGAGCATTGCTTGGGCCCACCCCAGGAAATGGAAGCTGCCCAGACCTCCCCACTAACCCCCACAGTGTTGGAAAGAGCCAAGCTGTTCCCATAAGGGAGTTACTGGCCTTTGTGTTTCCATCCTGCCTGGTGCCTGGTGCTGGGCTTGTATCTCAGGATGTGCCCAGGTATGACCTGCTCATGGAAAATTTTTCTTTAGAAATTTTTATTTGAAAAATAAAATATTTCTTTACCCTAGGCACAAGCTTTTATGTGCTACAAATTAATATATCCATCAATCACATGTAGCGAGTATTGCTTTTGCTGCTGCCATTTGGAAGTCCTGTTATGCGCTTGCACTGTTGATTCAGGGGAGTTCAGGTCCATTTCTCCAGCAGTGCTTTACAGTCCTGCTTCCGCCTCTTGGAGTACTCTCAGCATCTAGAGTACAGCCTGGGAGAAATGCTCGAAAGGTATGAAACTGATGATAAGGGCTAAATTTACAGAAGGCCTATAGTATGAACTGGGTACTGGTTTAAATATTTTACAAGTGTTATTTCATTAAGAGTTGGTATTGAGACAGAACTCAATTTTGTCAGCTACAGACATGTGTGGACTGTAATCTGCTCACCTAGTGCTCATCACTCCCTCAGAAAGTACAGTGAGCTGCCTCTAGGAGCCTGTGGGTCTATTCCCAATTTTGTTTATGCCAGTTTCACTTGTTATAATAGGCTACAATCTAATTAAGTATGATACAAGCTGATGGGATATGAAGGAAATAAGAATGATTCATCGTTTCTACAATATGTGAATTGAATGCTTTAGAAACAGTTGATAAAGGTGATGGGGGCTTCCCAGTTGGCACTAGTAGTAAAGAATTCACCTGTCAATGCACAAGACATTAGAGATGCAGGTTCTATCCCTGGGTCAGGAAGACCCCCTGGAGGAGAGCATGGCAACCCACTCCAGTATTCTTGCCTGGGAAATTCCATGGACAGAGAAGCCTGGTATGCTACAGTCCATGGCGTCACAAAGAGTCGGAGATGACTGAAGCAACAGCACACACAATGAAGGTGAGTCATTTTAATAAACATGGCTGTAGCTTTGTGGTATAGTGTGAAGTCAGAGAACTTGATTCCTTCAGCTCCATTTTCTCTTTCTCAAGATCCCTTTGGCTGTATGGTGTCTTTTGTGTTTCCATATAAATTGTACAATTTTTTTGTTCTAATTCTGTGAGAAATGCCATTGGTAATTTGATAGGGATTACACTGAATCTATAGATTGCTTTGGGTAGTGTAGTCATTTTCACAATGTTGATTAATCCAATCCAAGTACATGGTGTATCTCTCCATCCATGTTGCCTTTATCTCTTTCATAAGTATTTTAGAGTTTTCTGAGTCCAGAGCTTTTGCCTCTTTAGGTAGGTTTATTCCTAGGTTTTTTATTCTTTTTGTTGCCATGGTAAATGGGATGGTTTCCCTAATCTTTCTTTCTAATCTTTAAACATTGCTTTTAAATTAGATGTGGAGAAAGCAGCTACCAAGGTTAAGAAAAACTTTTCATGGGATTTTGCTGAAAATGTGAGGACAATCTAGCCCTTGAAATTGGCTTCTGGAGTGTTGGCTCTGTTTTGAATTCATTTTTTGATTATCTGCTGCTGCTAAGTTGCTTCAGTCGTGTCCGACTCCGTGCGACCCCATAGATGGCAGCCTACCAGGCTCCTCCATCCCTGGGATTCTCCAGGCAAGAACAATGGAATGAGTTACCATTTCCTTCTCCAATGAATGAAAGTGAAAAGTGAAATTGAAGTCGCTCAGTCATGTCCGACTCTTAGCAACCCCACGGATAATTCTTGATGCCAAAGGTCATTTGCAACCCCTCTGGCTTGTGGATATTAAATATGTAGAGGAAATGGTTTTAAAGTTGTCATTATGAGAAACGGCCATGGACAGCAGCATTTCTTCATGCCCCACTCTGGCAACTCCCAGAACTACAGCTTTAGAGAAAACTGTGTTTGGGGGTGGTAAATTAGAGTGGAAAATAGCCTGAACAAACACCCAAGTGCTTGTATCTCGTTCCCTCTTCCCCCCTTACCCTGCACCCCCACTCTAGAGATCCCAAATCCTACAAAAGTGGACAGTAAATTCAAGATGTGCCACCCTCCTAAATCACAGAGGCCTGAATGCAATAGAATAGCTATTCCTTTTTTTCTTTCCTTTTTAATTTGGTTTTTCTAATATAATGTAGTTTGTATACATTGTTGTGTTTGTTTTTAATCTGTAGCGACTTGATTCACTCATACATATACCTGTACTTGTTTTTTTCTTCTGATTCTATTCCCATATAGTTACAGATGTGTAGTAGAGTTCTCTGTGCTGATCCAGTAGGTTCTCTTTGATTGTCTGTTCAATGAAGTTTGTGGTTCTATGTTAATCCCAACCTTCTAATTTCTTCTCTTCTCTTCCTCAACTTTCTCTTTTGGGGCTAATTTATTTTCAAAGTCTGTGAGTCAATTTTTGTTTGGCAATTAGTTCATTTGCATGAGTTTTCAAGTCCATGGGTGAGTGATAACACATGACATTTGCCTTTCTCTGTGTCACTACTTGAATTTAGTGTGGTGTCCACCCATGTTGCTGCAAATGACATCATTTTCTTCTGATTTCTGGCTAAGTCATAGTCCACTGAATATATGTAGCACATCTTTTATCTCTGTTCCTCTGTGGATGGACATTTCGTTTGTTCCCATGCTTTGGCTATTGAGATACAAGTGTCTTTTTGAAGGATAGTTTTCTTCAGATATATACCCAGCCAGAGGTGGGATTGCTAGATCTTGATGTGGGTCTATTTTTCCTTTTTGAAGGAGCTTACCTACTGTTGTCCATAGCGGATGTTAGCATTCCCACCAAGGAATAGTAGGGTTCTTTTTCCTTGAAGCTCTCTTTATTATTTATTGTATGTCGAGTTTTTGATAACTGGTGCCTGAGGATACTTGGTCATCATTTTCATTGTCCTTTTAATTTGCATTTCTCTAATCATTGGGCTTCCCTTGTGGTTCAGTGGTAAAGAATCCACCTGCCAATGCAGAAGATATGGGTCCAGTCACTGGTCCAGGAACATCCCCTGGAAATGGAAATGGCAACCCACTCCAGTATTCTTGCCTGGGAAATCTGATGGACAGAGGATCCTGACAGACTACAGTCCATGGGGTGGCAAAGAGTTGGACTTGACTGAGTGACTAAACAACAATAAGGCAGCTATGAAAATCAAGAAAACTCAATTGTGGGTTTTCTTGTGGGTACCCTGCCCTTAATTTGCTTGTTTTCCAAGGTCTCCTGGTTTTAGCTTCACTCTAAGGGAAACCGAGCAAAAATCAATGATGTGCATTATGAATATGATTTATGCATAAATGTTGATAGAGAATTCCACCCAGTTGCTCATTCTCAAATGATGGCCTGAAGCTGCATCAAAGTGTGTTTACTAAGCGTGCTTTCAGTTAGAAGCTCTGAGGGATTCCCTGGTGGTCCACTGGTTGGGACTCTGTGCTTCCATTGCAAGGGACATGGGTTCGATTCATATTTAGGCAGGAAGATTCTGCAAGCTGTGAGGCACAATCAAAAGAAAATATAAGAAGTTATAAGTTGTAAGACTTCACAGTTCCCCACATTAACTGCCTCTTTCAGTTAAGCCACCCATAGTCGGCAAGAGGGTTTTAGCCCAAGATTTGTGCAAATTGAAGAGAGGATAGGTATCCAACTTTGTCTTTCTTAGGAAGGTTCCTGAGGAATATTCTGTTTTAGTTTCTGTTCCCTTGCCAGAAACAGGGTGTTCCCTGCCCTTCCATCCCCTCAAGGTGTCCAGAACCATTGAGCAGCCTGTCAATTTCAGGCTCAGGTCACAGGAGAATCCCCCATCCACCTCCATCGGGTTTGCAAATGACTCCAGGTGACCTTTGCCATCCCTTCCCACTCAGAGCCCTGCTCACACCCATCTACACTGCAGGCACTTATTCAAATCTCTATGCCTTACTCTTGCACCTTATTTGAGACCATTGTCAACCTAGAGGAGGGAGGGCTCCCAGAAAGTGTTCAATTGACTTCAGTCACTCAGTCGTGTCTGACTCTTTGCAATCCCATGAATCGCAGCACACCAAGCCTCCCTGTCCATCACCAACTCCTGGAGTGCACTCAGAATCATGTCCATTGAGTCCGTGATGAC
>SJYC01132255.1:0-25517 GCA_006408675.1 Madoqua kirkii
TCTGCTTTATTGACTATGCCAAAGCCTTTGACTGTGTGGATCACAATACACTGTGGAAAACTCTGAGAAAGAAGGAGACCACCTGAATTGCTTCTTGAGAAACCTATATGCAGGTCAGAAAGCAACAGTTAGAACTGGACATGGAGTGACAGACTGATTCCACCTAGGAAAAGGAGTACATCAGGCTGTACACTGTCACCCTGCTTATTTAACTTCTATGCAGAGTACATCATGAGAAATGCTGGGCTGGAAGAAGCACAAGCTGGAATCAAGGTTGCTGGGAGAAATATCAATAACCTCAGATATGCAGATGACACTACTCTTATGGCAGAAAGTGAAGAAGAACCAAAGAGGCTCTTGTTGAAATTGAAAGAGGAGATTGAAAAAGTTGGCTTAAAGCTCAACATTCAGAAAATGAAGATCATGACCTCTGGTCCCATCACTTCATGGGAAACAGATGGGAAACAGTGGAATTAGTATTAGACTCTATTTTCGGGGACTCCAAAATCACTGCAGATGGTGATTGCAGCCATGATATTAAAAGACGCTTACTCCTAGGAAGAAAAGTTATGACCAACCTAGATAGCATATTCAAAAGCAGAGACATTACTTTGCCAACAAAGGTCGGTCTAGTCAAGGCTATGGTTTTTCCAGTGGTCACGTATGAACGTAAGAGTTGGACTGTGAAGAAGGCTAAGCGCCGAAGAATTGATGCTTTTGAACTGTGGTTTTGTAGAAGACTCTTGAGAGTCCCTTGGACTGCAAGGAGATCCAACCAGTCCATTCTAAAGGAGATCAGCCCTGGGATTTCTTTGGCAGGAATGATGCTAAAGCTGAAACTCCAGTACTTTGGCCACCTCATGCAAAGTGTTGACTCATTGAAAAAGACTCTGATGGTGGGAGGGATTGGGGGTAGGAAGAGAAGGGGACGACAGAGAATGAGATGGCTGGATGGCATCACTGACTCAATGGACATGATTCTGCGTGAACTCCTGGAGTTGGTGATGGACAGGGAGGCCTGGCATGCTGCAATTCATGGGGTTGCAAAGAGTCGGACATGACTGAGCAACTTAACTGAACTTAACTGATGCTCCTCCTGATGATTTTTTGTTTTTGTTTTTTTTGCTTTGGCTGTGCCGCCTGTGGGTTCTTTTTAAAGACATCTTTTAAAATTTTTTTGTTATTTATTTTGTCTGTACTGAGTTTTTGTTGCCATATAGGCTTTCTCTAGTTACAGCGAGTGGAGGGCTACACTCTGGTTGTGGTTCCGGCTTCTCATTGCAGTGATTTCTCTTGTTGTGGAACATGAGCTCTAGAGTGCTCAGTAGTTGTGACAGTGTGTCCTCGGTAGTTGTGGCTCCTGGGCTCTAGAGCACAGGTTCAATAGCTGTAGTGAAAGAGTCTAGTTTTTCTGGTGCATGTACGATCTTCCCAGAAGAAGGATGGAATTTGTGTCTTCTGCATCAGCAGTCAGTCTTTACCACTGAAACACCAGGGAAGTCCCCCCCACCACCCAAGAGGATATGTCTACATAAGGCAGGCCTCTCAGGGCTAGAGTGAGCCCAGGCAATGTCGGCTCCTTCCCAATCCAGCCAGGAACAGGCTGGTCTCTGATGGTCCCCTATATCCCCCTGGGCTCTGATTGTTGTGGTTATTCTATAACTAAGTCATGTCTAACTCTTTGTAGTCCCATCAACTGCAGCACACTAGGCTTTCCTATCCTTTACTGTCTCCCGGAGTTTGCTCAAACCCATGTCCATTGAGTCAATGATGCCATCCAACCATCTCATCCTCTTTTGTCCCCTTCTCCCTGCCCTCAGTCTTTCCCAGCATCAGGTTTGTTTTGTTTTGTTTTGTTTTGTTTTGTTTCCCCAGTGAGTCAGTTGTTCCAATTAGGCAGGCATAGCATTGGAGCTTCAGCTTCAGCATCATTCCTTCCAATGAATATTCAGAGTTGATTTCCTATAGGATTGACTGGTTTGATCTCCTTGCAGTCCAAGGGACTCTCAAGAGTCTTCTCCAGCACTATGGTTCAAAAACATAAATTCTTTGCCACTCAGCCTTCTTTAATGTCCAGTTCTCACATCTGACCACTGGAAAAACCATTGCTTAGACCATACAGACCTTTGTTGGCAAACTGATGTTGGCATTTTAATATGCTCTTCCCTGGTGGCTCAGAGGTTAAAGCATCTGCCTGAAATTCAGGAGACCCAGGATTTGATCCCTGGGTTGGGACAATCCCCTGGAGAAGGAAATGGCAACCCACTCCAATACTCTTGCCTGGAGAATCCCATGGAGGGAGGAGCTTGGTAGGCTACAGTCCATGGGGTCACAGAGTCGGACACGACTGAGTGACTTCACTTTCTTTCACTTCACTAGGTTTGTCAGAGCTTTCCTTCCAAGGAGCAAGTACCTTTTAATTTCATACCTGCAGTCATCATCTGCAGTGATTTTGGAGCCCCTAAAAATGAAATCTGTCACTCTTTTCACTTTATATGCATCTATTAGCCATGAAGCGATGGAACTGGATGCCATGATCTTAGTTTTCTGAATGTTTAGCTTTAAGCCAGCTTTTTCAGTCTCCTCTTTAACCCTCATCAAAAGGCTTTTCAGTTCCTCTTCTCTTTCTGCCATTAATGTGGTATCATCTGTATATCTGAGATTATTAATATCTCTCATGGCAATCTTGATTCCAGCTTGTGCGTCATCTAGCCTGGCATTTCACATGATGTACTACGCATATAAGTTAAATAAACAGGGTGACAGTATATAGCCTTGACATGCTCTTTTCCTAATTTTGAATCACTGTGTTGTTCCATGTCCAGTTCTAACTGTTGCTTCTTGACCTACGTACAGGTTTCTCAGGAAGCAGGTCAGGTAGTCTGGTATTTCTATCCCTTGAAGAATTTTCTACAGTTCATTGTAATCCACACAGTTCAAAGACTTTAGCATAGTCAATGAAGCAGACATAAACTTTTTTGGGGGGAATTCCCTTGCTTTTTCTCTGATCTGTGGAGGTTGGCAATTTGATCTCCAGTTCTGCCTTTTCTAAATCCAGTTTGTACATCTGGAAGTTCTCTGTTCACATACTATTGATGCCTAGCTTGGAGAATTTTGAGCATGACCTTGTTAGTGTGTGGAATGAGTGCAATTGTACAGTAGTTTGAACACCCTTTGTCATTGCCCTTCTTTGAGATAGAAATGCAAACTGGCTTTTCCAGTCCAGTGGTCACTGCTGAATTTTTCAAATGTGCTGGCATATAGAGTGCAGCACTTTAACAGCATCATCTTTTAGGATTAGAAATAGCTCAATTGGAGTTTCATCACCTCCACTAGCTCTATTTGTAGGGATGCTTCCTAAGGTTCATTTAGCTTCACACTCTAGGATGTCTGGCTCTAGCTGAGTGACCATACCATCATGGTTATCCAAGTCTGTAAGTCCTTTTTTGTATAGTTCTTCTGTGTCTTCTTGCCACCTCTTCTTAACCTCTTCTGCTTCTTTTAGGTCCTTGCCATTTCTGTCCTTCATTGTGCCCATCTTTGCATGATACATTACCTTACCATCCCTAATTTTCTTGAAAATATTTCTAGTCTTTCCCATTCTAATATTTTCCTCTGTCTTTGCATTGTTCACTTAGGAAGGCTTTCTTATCTCTCCTTGCTCTTTTATGGAACTCTGCATTGATTTGAGTATGTCTTTCTATCTCTCATTTGCCTTTGGATTCTCTTCTTTTCTCAGCTATTTGTAAGACCTCCTCAGACACTTTGCCTTCTTGCATTTCCTTTTCTTGGGGATGGTTGATAACAACCCTCAAATACAATCATCAATGCTTTCTTCAGCCTTGGATTTTTTATTTTTCTGCCTAACATGATTCCTCATAATAAGACTGGCTGGGATGGCTTGCATCTGACTTGTGCTCTAGACATTAAGTCTCCAGGACACATCTGTGACATGATTGTTTTGTGGCACCTTCTTGGGCAGATCTTCCTGAAGCTGCAGTTTCTGGTCAGGGTCTTCTGGAAAATGTGGATTTATCAGAGAGGGTATTTAGCATGACTCTAGCTTTGATGACAGTGACAATGGTGATGATGATGCTATTTAATCGCTGTTTGGATTCCACTTGGATTGAGATGAAGAGCAAGGACGTGGATACAATGGGGAAAAATAAGCAGCTGGAGGGCACTTCCTCCTCTTTCCTGAGGTTTCTCTTTCCTGCCTCTTGAGGACAGAGAGTAAACCCGATGGCTTTGGTTAAAAGACTTGGTTTCCATCCCTGGTTCAGGAAGATCCCCGGGAGAAGGGAATGGCTACCCAGTCCACTATTCTTGCCTGGAGAATTCCATGGACAGAGGAGCCCGGTGAGTAGCAAAAAAGTCAGACATGACTTAGTGACTAAACAACAACAAAAACACTCAAAATGTGCCCGCCCGAGTGATATTGGCCATGCCAAAGTGTGCCTTGACCTAGTGCTAGGGCCGAGCTAGGCCCTGAGGGATGGACCCCAAGGGAAACAATAGGAGAGTTAAACACGGAGATACCTCCACCCCCAGATATAGCCTTTTCCCCTGGTGGTGGGGCCCTCCCATTGGCAGACATGGACCCATGGCTCAGGGATGAAAGGAATGTGTCCCCACACTGGCTGTACCATAGACCCTCAGATGACTTCCAACAGAGATGGCTGGCCTTTTCACAGGTACCAGTGGCTGAGTCCAGGCCTGTTCTTCTGGTTTCCTCTGAGGGATATCAAGGTCTCAGCAGGGACTTGCCCTGGATGTGACCATGGGCAGGTTTACTTGCCCTGGGGAGTTAGCTGGGAGGCTCTGTAGGGACAGAGCTTGAGAGGGCCTGGATCTGAACACACAGAACAAATCTCAGACAAAACCAAAACCACTTTTTGCAGCAGGGGCAGTGCTGGGGGCTTAAGAATCCTGCTTTCCACCTTCATGCTTGTCCCCTCTGAGGTAGACCTGTGGGCCTTCAAAGGTTGCCTTCTGACTTACTACATCAGCCACGCAGCTTCCATAGTCTCTGCCACCCACTCTGGCATCATCACCATCAACAATAACAATAAACATAACAAAAGGGCTTCTCATTTGCTAGTCACTGTTCTAAGTGCTTGTCTCATTTCTGGAAACTAAATGTGGAAACTAAAGCATAGAGAGGTTAAGAAACTCGTCCTAGGTCACACTCCAGCAAGTAGTGGAATTGGGGATCAGACTGAGCCTGCCTGGATCACCACATTGTTCAGCTCTTCAGTACTATAAATGACAAACCCTCACACACCTGTTCTCCTAAAGAAACTCACAGATACCAGCAGCTGATCTGGGGGCAGAGCTGTGGCTCAAAACATTTACCTGGGATTGGATCCCAGTACCAGGGCTTTCCAGTCAAGCAACTCTGGCTAATGACTCATTTCTCTTAGCCTCAGTTACTTTATCTGTAAAATGGGGGTATAATCCCCACTGCACAGGTGCCTGTGAAGACTAAAGGAGATCTCATCCATGAACATGCATAGCACTATAGACCTCTGGCTATGGTGGACTCCTGGGAAATATGGGATCCTGACCCTGGTCCTCTTCCTTTTTGTGTGTCCTCTAACTGTCCTGGGTGCAGGGCCAGCATCTAGAAACCAGAGATGAGTCTCTGCATTCTGCCATACTAGGCTCTTAGGATGCACACAGTGTCTAAGACACTATTGCTCAAGGCTGCCACTTCCCGAATAGCCTCTAAAAGCTGTGAGACTGTAGGGAAAAACCATGCTTCCCTAACACTTTCCTGACCACTGGAGCCATCTTTGGTTTAGCTGTTCGATGCCCTCCTCTCAATTTCATTGTCCCATCAGATGGCCCTTGGGGACTAGCCTGTCTGTAAGCCCAGGGCACGTGTCTTCATTCAGTCATTAGATTCACCTTCCAGGTTCACCTCTGAATCCCAAAAAGGCTCATCTGGGGACTTACTTATCTTCTTGACCTCCCTATTCAATGGGAAAGTCAGCCAACTGGCCAAAGCAAGAGGGGAATATTTATTAATACTGAAAAAATGTAATGCTGATTTAGATTTCATTTTTATTTTTTGACACCACTTAAATAGATTGTGAGCTGGGAGAAATACAAGTGCATAGCTCACTGCACTGTGAATATCACCGATGGCACTGTTCCTGCTCCAGATAATGGATGGTATTAGAAAAGGCTTGGCAAGGCCATTTACTTCACTGGGCTGCCCTCTTCCTTCCCTTTGTCTTCCTTTCTTCTATGTTTCCATAGTGCTGTGTGCTCCTTTTCTAGCACTCCATGCCTTGATTCCTTGAGAGGGGGCTCATGGCTGACTTTCTTGACCAGCTTATTCTCCCACCCATCACCATTTCACATTTCTCCTTTCTCTCCTAGCCTTCGACATCTCTCTGGCTCCCTTACACTAGTAAATGACATCTCTTTACATCACATAGTCACAAGGTGGTTGCTGCATCTCCAGTATCACATCTCCTTTTCAGGCAAAAAGGAAGAAGGAGGGAGAAGCAAAGGAACACAGGTGGGCTCTCTTTGGCAAAGCTTTGACCTTTAGTTTAGAAAGGGTACCTCACTCCAGAAGTTTTTTTTTTTTTTTTATCAGTTCAAGTCCTTGGACTCTTTAATCCCTAGAAATTGCTAAAAGACCAAACAAGGAATTCAGGCAAGTTTTTCTTGGGACATATGCTGTAGCACCAGGGAACAAAAAGAAGCTCTCTTGTTGTTTGATTAGAGGGGAGTGCAAACTGGTTCCTTAATTCCTATGAGTGTGGGGTATATCAGTGGGTTGGGCCAGAGGGGTGGCTTATGTGGTCTGCTCACTGCCTTGCTGGTGCAATATGTAGGGATCGTGTGAGGGACCCTACTTTTGCTCTCAGCACCTCAGAAACGATAGTTGGTTTGTGGCCTATTTGTGTCTTGTTTATAATTGCTCCAGCTGCACATGCATGGAGCTATTTTTAGTCTCTTACAATGTCTTTGTATTTTGTTGTGGGTGTAAACCCTCCCAAGTTCCAGCCCGTCTCATTTTTGCTTACATTTCATTGGCCAGACCTGGGTCACCTGTCTGAGAAGATGAGCATTTTGAAAGGGCACACATGTATCCACTTCCAAACCAGGTCACTTAGACCTGACCTACCTGGAAACCACTCTCATTCCAAAGAGCCTGAACTGGGTATTTGGGGGTTCAGTCCCTGCTCTACCACAGCTGCCTGTGGGAACTAGTGAATCCCCAACCACTTTCTGCTGCCAGATCATTCCTCTGCACAATGAAATCTGTGACATCTTGACAATACAGTGAGCACACTAGAAGCTAGATCCTGGGTTCTAAATCCTGTTCGCACACAGAGGACTGGAGGCTCTGTGGGAGACAGGTTGGTCCTAGGTCTAAGGGCAGGGTAAACATGGGGTGGGTCTGGGACATCTTGTGCCAGAAAGATGGATGTGCTCAAAGATTTCTTGAGCAATTGAAACATCAAAAAGCATAATGACTGTAATAGAGCACTGCTGCTGTTGCTACTAAGTTGCTTCAGTTGTGTTCAACTCTGTGCTACCCTATAGATGGCAGCCCACCAGGCTCCCCTGTCCCTGGGATTCTCCAGGCAAGAACAGTGGAGTGGGTTGCCATTTCTTTTTCCAATGAATGAAAGTGAAAAGTAAAAGAAAGTGAAATCATCCAGTCGTGTCCAACTCTGTACGACTCTATAGACGGCAGCCCACCAGGCTCCTCTGTCCATGGGATTTTCCAGGCAAGAGTACTGAAATGGGGTGCTATTGCCTTCTCCAGTAATAGAGCACAAAGAACAGTATATGTGGCCCATTTTGATTATCCAAAAAAAAAAAAAGAAAAGAAAATAGAAAGATAAGGAATGATAAAAAAAAGGAAGGAAGAAAAAAGACAGGAAAAAAAAAAACACAGAGAGAGAAGCACATTTCCCACCATTTGAGGCAAGCATGACACCTTATAGATGTATTTGTTCATTCCAGGGGCTTCCCAGGTGGCACTAGAAGTAAACAAACAGCCTGCTAATGCAGGAGACTTGAGAGATGCAGTTCAGTCTCTGGGTTGGGAAGATCCCCTAGAAGATGGCATGGCCACCCACTCCAGTATTTTTGCCTGGAAAATTCCATGGACAGAGGAGCCTGGTGATCTATCATTCATGTGGTCAGAAAGATTTGGACATGACTGACACACATTCATTCCAGGGGGTAAGGGAAGCTCTTTCTCAGAGATGAACAACAGAGCAGAAAGAAGGCGAGAATCAGAAAGTTGATGACCTGCACTGGTCAGTGATTGATTCAGGCTAGGATCATTGGTGGAGGCTAACACCGTTCAGTGGGAGGCTCATGGGGACAGGGAAGCATCACCCTACAAATAACTTGGCAGTTGAAAAAGCACAAAAGCCCTTCAGGGAGAGACATAGTTTTCTCTGCACCCAGGTCTTCCATACCCCTCCCTTGGTCCTCAGGAATGGAGGACAGTGAGGCTAGACACCCACCATGCCCGAGGGGCAGGATCAGTACATGCTGATGGAGACTGGGTCCCTGAGAAATGCCTTCTGACAGAAGTGTCTCTCTCAAGAGCTGCGGGCAGCATCCTAGGTGTCTGTCTCTGCATCTGAGGGGGGACCTTGACTCAGCCACTGGACCTCTTGGTCTCCTCTCCTGGAAAAACATCCCTGTCAACTCTGAACAGCATATACATGGTTTTCCAGCCCTTCTTTTTTCTTGAGTGAGGTCTGAGATAATCCAAACACTGCTCAGCTGCTGATGGTTCTGGGAAATTGGGCACTGCCCACAGAAGGTTTTCTGATGGCCGTTGGGAATAAGAATGTCCAGGTCTTGGTGCTAAATGACAAAAACAAATTCCATCAATACATGTACTAAAAAAACATTCACACACACACAAGTGCACACACGCACACACACACACACTCACACACACACACCACTTGGATGCTAAAGCATATGTGCGTCAAGCATTGAAGAATAGAAGGATCTAGCCTACTCTGCTACCACTCCTGGGGGGGTGGCAGGGGCAGGTGATGGTGATATTATCTTTGTGTGCCTGGCTTGGTCTGTCCTATGTGACTTGTCCAGTTAGAAACATAAAAAAGGGAAGTCTGGTCTTCTGGTGTGTGCGTTGGGAGGGGAGGCACGTGGAGAGGCCAGGGTGGCTGATGTCTCTGTCCTGATCAGGCCCTATCTCAGGAAGCTGTACAGGTGCATGGGTGCCATTGCTTCCCTATCACACCAACCACTGCAAATGTAGTGACCTGCTTTACACAGCAGATCCTGCCCTTGGGTTCTGTGACACCCAGCAATCCTTGGCAGCAGGTGGGCTTGTGACTCTTAGCTTATTTTACAGAGGAGAAAACAGACTGACACTATGAGGTGCTGGCAAGGACATGGAGGAACTGGAACTCCCATATAGATTAGTGGAAATATAAAACAGTAAATAATTTTAGAGAAGTTTGACCATGTCTTATCCACACTGCCTGGTGTCAGCCAAGGCATCTCTCTCCAAATGTGCAGGCTTTGGTCTTTTTCCCTACAATCATTGCCTATAGGCACCATGTGGGAGACCACGGCCCTGGGGTTCAGAAGAATGAGAGTGACCTCCTGAAAGATGCAGTTGGTAGTGGTGAGCTGTTTCTAGTAAAGGGACCAGGTCTGCATGTTCTGTGAGTGGGTGAGATGCAGGGCTGTTTGGGGCCACTGGAAGAGAAAGCGCAGGAGACAGCATGGAAACCCTCAGAATCCTGCCAGGGCAGTGGGGACAGTGTCTTGTCGACAGTGGGAAGGAGCTGAGTTCCATTTGGCTATCTGGGTGGGGGGTTGTCTGTGACACCCAGAAGACCTACTCCAACCTCATGTTGATTTCTAACAACAGGGGCCTGGCCATCAGGTTCCAGACTGAAAAGCACTTTTACCAAATTCTGAAAGACTAGATTATAAGATGGAGAAGGAAATGGCAACCCACTCCAGTGTTCTTGCCTGGAGAATCCCAGGGATGGGGGAGCCTGGTAGACTGCTGTGTATGGGGTCACACAGAATCAACACGGCTGAAGCGACTTAGTAGCAGTAGCAGCAGCAGACTATAAGAAAGATAATAGTTGACACTGATTAAAAAAACATTTATTTATTTACTTTATTTGGCTGTGTTGGGTCTTAGTTGTGGCACACAGAGTTGTGGTCGCGTTCTGTGGGATCTTTTGTTTTGACACACAGACTCTCTGGTTGTAACACATAGGCTCCAAAATGCACGTCTCAGCAGTTGTGGCACATGAGCCCAGCTGCTCCATGACGTGTTGGATCTTAGTTCCCTGACCAGGGTTCAAATTCATGTCTCCTACACTGCAAGTTGGATTCTCAACCACTGGACAACTAGGACACTCCCTAATATTTGATACTTAATGAGCACTTGCTGTTTGCTTGGCACTGACTGAAAGGTTTACCTGTATTTCCCAATTCATCTTTACTATTTTACCTATTCAGAGCATTCTGAATTCTTCCCTTTCTAGGCCCCTGTGTGGTTGCCCACCAGAAAGGCAAGTTAGGGGTCATATCTGGGCTGCAGTTCCAAGGCAACCTTTATAGATTCCTTTGACCACTTTTAACCCAGATGCAACATAGTGTATGTCACGATTTGTACTTTTGTTTATTTTTTTCATTTAACATGTTAATACCATGGAGATTATTTCTTGTGCAGATAGAGCTGCCTCTTTAATTTTCATGGTAACATTCCATTTAACTGTAGCAGTCAGCATTTCTGTTGCACAGTTCCAGGAAGTACCTTCCAGGAAGTACCTTCCAGAAAGCACCACAGTATTCCATGTGGCTCTGGATAGACACTCAATAATTTGTTTAATCAGTTCAATATTGATGGACGTTTAGCTTGGGTAGTCAGCTCAGGCTGCCATAAGAAAATGCCAGATATGAGATGTCTTAAATAACAGGCACATTCTCACTGTTCTGGATGCTAGAAGTTCAAGATCAAGGTGTCCTTGAGTTGGTTTCTTGTGAGAGCTCTTTTCTGATTGCAGACACCTGTCTTCTGGCCAGATTAGTCAAAGCTGGATTTTAGCATTCCAGCAACTCTTTTGTTACTGATCAGGAGTTCTAGAGCTCCTTAATCAGTAGAAATTTATAGAGGGAGACACAAAGTTCGGGCAAGTCTTTACTGGAACTCATGCTGCAGTGTGAAGAAGCAAAAGCAAGTAACAGCTTCCCTGGCTTGTTCTCTAAGGGGATGATAAATGTCTCCTTGTATAGGGTGAGGGTAAGGGCAGACTCAGGGATCAGGCTGGAGGGATGGCTTAAGGGGTCTGCCCACCCCCTTGGTGGTGCTTTGTGGAGGGTGCATGCACCGCACTCTGCTTTTGCTCCTGACTCCTCAGAAGTGGAAGTTGGATTTTTAGTCTTTTTGTATCTTGTTTGATTTTCCACAACTGCCTGGGCATGTGCAGAGCTATTTTTAGTCCCTTATGGTTTTTTTTGTATTTTGTTGCAGAGGGTCTCAAGTTCCAGGTTCCAGCCTGTCTCACTTTCTTTATCTGTAATTCCAGTTGAGGGTGCATTTTCTCACTTTACCTGGAGGAAAGCATGGCAACCCACTCCAGTATTCTTGCCTGAAGAGTCCCATGGGCAGAAGAGCCTGGTGGACTACAGTCTATAGGGTTGCAAAGAATGGGACATGGCTGAACTGACTTAGCATACACACACACACACACACACACACACACACACCATGTTCTCTTTAACTCAAGTAACCATCAGTTATGTGCTCAAGCCAACATGTTTTCACACTTAGTATTTGATCTTCTATTACCCTTATCTGAATTCCTACCATACTGTTGGGCATCAGAAGGAAATCGGTTTGATTAAGAAATGAGTGCTGAGTTACTGAATGCTTTACCTTAATGTACTGATGTGCGATTCTAACATGAATAACAGATTACACAAATAGGATTATATGGCCATACCTGTGAAGATTTCAGGCATAGAAAATATTTTGAAAACTATAATGACATTTATTTCTTCAGATCCTTTAATCTTGACTGACTATGAGACTTGTTCCCTGTCCCAGCTCTTTTCATGCTATTTGTCTCTGAGAACCTCGGGCTCTTCTTCCTGTGCTGAACACTCTCCAATCTTTTTAGATGGATGGTGGGAAGAAACATGAATTGCTAAAGTGGGCCACAAGGAAAACATACAGAAAATGGTAGCTTTCATTTCTCTGCTTCACATTGTTAAGTGAGTGTTCATTACTTTTTCTTGTGACATCTGAACATCACGTAATATTGGAGGACAGATTTTAGTCCCATCGTACATTTAATAACTCTGCTTAGAGAGGCTTTTTCTTAAGAATCAAAATGCAGAAATCTTATAAAAATTATTTATTTTATGTGAAATATATTTTAAAACAAATAGATGGAATAATAGTTAACCACGAAATCACATCTTGAAATAAAGGAGTCTATTTCACCTGTAAAATGATAAAGCTACTTTGTAAACTCGTCTCAAGTGAATGAAAATGTTATCTGAAAATTACAAAAGTCCCTGTCAAAATACTTCCTAAATTTTGCAGAGAATTTCTTATTAGTTCAGTCATTCTTTCTGCAAAACATTTTCAGGTCTTAATCTGTATACAAGGTGAATATGACATAGCTCATTCCCTAAAAGAGCTTTCAGTCTGATAGCAGAAAACAGTACATAAAAGAATAATTATAAAATAAGGTATATAGAGTCTGAAAGGCTCCTTTCAATTTTTATTTTCTGTGTTTATGTAGTTGGGGCTGCACTGGATCTCATTGCTGGGTGCGGACTTTCTCAGGTTGTGGTAAACAGGGGCTTCTCTCTAGGTGTGGTGCATGGGCTTCTCGTTGCGGCAGCTTCTCTTGTTGCAGACCTCGGGCTCTGGAGTGCAGGCTCAGAGCTTGTGGTACAGGGGCCCAGTTGCCCATGGCATGTGGAGTCTTCTCAGACCAGGGATTGAGCTTGTGTCCTCTGCACTGGCAGATAAATTCTTAACCTCTGGACCACCAGGGAAGTCCTGAAAGACTCTAGAGGGAATACAAGTCTGTTCTCTCAGAAAGCTTTCTATTAGATGTGATGCTGTGAAGACACAGTAGAAAGTAGCTAAAAAGGACATTTTCGTATATGGTAGAAACAGAAGCAAGTACACTCATCACAGTTCCCATACAGTACAATACATTACTGAGATGATGAGACCTATATAAAAAAACAAGTAAAGAGAGAATGGTAGGAATGAGACTTGCATCAACACTTGAAACTAGTGAATATAAGAACCTTCCAGAAATTTTGTCTAACATCTTCAAGACTGAATGAGGAAATGGCTCAGGATGGCTGCCTACAGAGAGGCATCTACATAAAAACAACTGTAAATGACAAAAGCGTGTAATATAGATGCCTACTGGATTGCAAATGATGTTTGTGTTTCCTAAATTCTTCTCTTTATGCCAGGGGTTAGTGAAAGCCTTTCTTGAAAGAGGGTTAGAGAGGGAACTGTAATAATTGTATTGAAGAAAAACTTCTCTTTATATATTAAAAATACCTGTATATAATAAAACAATAAATATTTACTGTGAGTTGCCTAACTTGCTGATGATTTTAGCCTCACTATCCAATTTGAAACCAAAAAGACTCAAATCAGTTTATTGTTCAATTCCCCAGGAGATATATAAGCTCTAAGTTTGTCAGAGGGTCAGTAACTGTTTCCTTGCCTGAGTTTTGTTCCTGCCAGTTTATGTGTGAATGCATAATCTAACACTGTGAATCCCAGTTGTCACAGAACAATTTGCAAAACTGTTTCATCGAAGATTTGTACGTTGATTTCCTTAATCCTTTCTGACAGTGTGTGAAAAGATACATCTAGCAAATCTCATAATGGGATATAAATGTCTAAATGCAAAAAAGTTAATAGGCAAAACAGTGCTTATTTACATTTCATGGGGTCAGCCTGAGCATACCTAGCCTCTTTAAAGTAGGCTTCCTATAGCCAGTCTAGGTGGAGTCAGGGAAATCTTAGGCTTCCCTGGTGGCTCAGATGGTAAAGTGTCTGCCTACAATGCAGGAGACCCAGGTTCAATTCCTGGGTTGGGAAGATCCTCTGGAGAAGGCAATGACAACCCACTCCAGTACCTTGCCGGGAAAATCCCATGGATGGAGGAGCCTGGTAGGCTATAGTCTATGGAGTAGCAAAGAGTTGGACATGACTGAGCGACTTCACTTAACTTTCACTTGACCAAGATATCCATGAGTAAGTAAAGGTACTCTGGGTGACACAACATGTTAATTAAATTGCACTGATGACAGTGAAAAACATATTAAAGGTAATATAAGGATGACAATAAACTAGTCCAAACTGTTATTCATCTAAATGTTCAATACATTGACTAATATTATTTTTATACATTATATTAAAATTGTAATGACAATCTAAAATATTTTAGTCTCAAGTGATAAATCAATTAATAGAATCACATAAAATTTTGCAGTGGGTACCATAAAAATTCTCTTTCATGTAGATTATTTTTATGTATATTCTGAATAAATTGAAAGTAGAATTTGGTTTATATCAGCACACACGTCTGATGACCACAGTACATAGGACTGGTTCTATGTGATATGTGATATGGATCCCTCTCTGAAAGCCCTTTTCCAGGCTGAAGCTGCGCTGGTAATACGGAGTCCCTGAAACACAGCTTCCCCTATGAATTAACATCACACACCTATAATTTCTCATTCCAAGATCTCCCTTCCCCATATCAGCCCAGGTTAGTTTATTCCACTGGTAAATTGGTTAAACCTCAGATTCTGGAGTCAGACCACTTGCTTCAAAATACTTGCTTCACCACTCAGTAGATGTGTACCACTGAGTAAAAATGTAACCTCTGATTCCTCTTTTAACTTACCTTTGTAAAATAGAAATAATAAAGATAGACTTTCCATAGAGTTGAAGTACAAATTATGTATTTTAATGTGCAGTAACGGGGAGTTCATTGTATGTCCAATAAGTGATAAATATTGTTATTGGTGGTGCTTGGTTTACTGAACAATGCCACAACAATTCATGGAACCTAGGGATCAAAGAGAGAGGCGGGACCTGGGAAATTCAATGAAGAGTAACAGAAAGGATCGGTGAAGGGAAGTACTAATTTAGCATGTCCTGAAAGCTAGGACAGTCTGTGAATATACTTATCATAATGGAGGCAAAGTATTTGAGTGGAGAGGAAATGTCCATCTGATGGAGAAGTGCATCAGAAGAGGGGAATCATGGAATAAATAAAGGACTATGAATTTGTTGGTAGGTAAATGATTTATCAAAAGAAATGGGATAATTTATTTGCAAATGAGCTGTGATACTTCTGAAATTTCCTGGAATCTTTGCCCTTGGATTCTTTTTAAAGGTTATGGTATCAAGAAAGTCACCTGAAGAGCCACCTGAGCATCAGAAGTGAGGCAGACACAAGTGCCCATTTCAGAGGCCACCTTTTCTCCACCAAATACTATGGGGGATATTTTCAAGGAATTCTGAAGGTTTTAAAGCTATTCTATTTGCTATTACAAGTGAGCTCATCGCCAGCTATGGATTTATGCTTGCCCTGATAGTAAAATGTATGGCTCAGAGCTTAGTGTGATTCTCTAAGAGACAGATCATTCAAAACTCAATTGCTTACTTTTAATAAAAGATATATTCAATTGAATAGTTCTGAGCCAAGAAAGTCTGGTACTTCATCAAGCAACCAGCATATTTTTGCCACTTTACCTATAAATCTATCTATCTGTACCACCTAAGTGATGGATCCCAGTTGATAAATAAGCACATTATGCTAGTTGAGTGGGTTTTAGAATAAGATTGGGAAGGTGAAAAATACTCTGATTTATATATATATATGAATATAAATAGAATTAGTTCCTGAAAATGAAACAATTGGATAGAGAAAAAAACAGGACAGAATGTGTTCCCTGTAAAATAAAAAATGTGATTTTTTAAAATTTTACAGGAAAAGCTCTTAGTCACACCAAATCAATATTAAAAAGTTTACATTTTTAAAGTACAAATTGTAGTGTTTTTTGTTGTTTTTGTTGTTGTTGTTTTTTAGTAAAAAGGCAATTACTATAGTTATAGGAATATATGCCTAAGAATTTTAACTGGAGGAAGTGAGTTCAGGGACTGACTAGTTATGGGAGATCAAATAATTTATTTGGAAACATGTTTGTAAAAACAAAGATACACAGCCAATCTCAGGCAGATGACCATATTAGAAGACTTCTCAAAGTTGAGCAGAAGCCTTCCTTTGAATATCAAAGTCAAATTAGAAAAACCTCTTAACATCATCTTTCCTTTTACCTCACTTCAGTGACCATTTTCAGAAACCCTCTAAGGTGTATGAAGGAAATTCATTTTGTAAAATCATAAGCATCACCAGCATTTTCTAGTGCAGATTATTCCATTTAGTCCTTTGTAATTCCCTTCTGAGTACCTATCACAGTCACATGCGCCTGATTGCTCTCTAACTGGCAGCACTGTCAGAGTTACCAGGTCTTTAGCTATCTTGCAGCACCAGCCAGCACATCCAAATAAATAAGCTTTCTTCTGAAGAGCAAACCCATAGTTTATTCCTACCACACCAGAAATTATACCCTGAACCTTAACCAGGGACTATGTATAACACTTCACTGTTACAATGTTCAGTTCAATTCAGTTCAGTCACTCTGTCATGTGTAAGCTTTGTGACCCCATGGACTGCTGCATGCCAGGCTTCCCTGTCCATCACCAACTCCCAGAACTTGCTCAGACTCATGTCCATAGAGTCGGTGATGCCATCCAAATATTTCATCCTGTTGTCCTCTTCTCCTCCAGCCTTCAATCTTTCCTAGCATCAGAGTCTTTTTTAATGAGTTAGTTCTTTGCATCAGGTGGCCAGAGTATTGGAGCTTCAGCTTCAGCATCAGTCCTTCCAATATTCAGGATTTATTTCATTTAGGATTGACAGATTTGATATCCTTGCAGTCCAAGGGATTCTCAAAAGTATTCTCCAACACCACAGTTCAAAAGCATCAATTCTTCGGTCCTCAGCTTTCTTTATAGTCCAACTCTCACATCTATACATGACTACTGGAAAAAAACAAAGCTTTGACTAGACGGATCTCTGTTGGCAAAGTAATGTATCTGCTTTTTAATATGCTGTCTAGGATAGTCATAGCTTTTCTTCCAAGGAGCAAGTGTCTTTTCATTTCATGGTTACAGTCATCATCTGCAGTGACTCTGGAGCCCAAGAAAATAAAGTCGGTCACTTGCTTTCATTGTTTCCCCATCAATTTTCCATGCAGTGATGGGACCAAATGCCATGATCTTTGTTTTCTGAATGTTGAGTTTTAAGCCAGTTTTTTCATTCTCCTCTTTCACTTTCATCGAGAGGCTCTTTAGTTCCTCTTCACTTTCTGCCATTAATGGTGGTGTCATCTGTATATCTGAGATTATTGATATTTTTCCCGGCAATCTTGATCCCAGCTTGTGCATCATCCAGCCCAGCATTTCTCATGATGTACTCTGCATATAAGTGAAATAAGCAAGGTGATAATATACAGCCTGGCATACTCCTTTCCCAATTTGGAACCAGTCCGTTGTTCCATGTCCAGTTCTAACTTTTGCTTTTTGACCTGCATACAGGTTTCTCAGCAGGCAAATAAGATGATCTGGCATTTTCATTTCTTTAAGAATTTTCTGTAGTTTGTTCTGATCCATACAGTCAAAGGCTTTAGCATAGTCAATAAAGCGGAAGTAGATATTTTTCTGCAACTCTCTTCCTTTTACTATGATCCAACAAATATTGACAATTTGAGTTCTGGTTCTTCTGTCTTTTCTAAATCCAGCTTGAACATCTCGAAGTTCTTGGTTTACATACTACTGAAGCCTAGGTTGGAGAATTTTGAGCTTTATTTTGCCAGCGAGTGAGATGAGTGCAATTGTGTGATATTTTCAGCCATACTTGCTTGTTAAACTTTTAAGAATTTGCAAAGCTGGCAATTAAGCTGGAGATGACTGTGGTAGAAGCATTTACATCACAGAAATCTGATAACACAACAAATCATTTTGATTTGCTTTTTTTTTTTTTTTTAGAGAGCTGGCTTACCAGGACATCGCTGAAAATGACATTAACTATGCTCATCTCATGCAAAGAGTGAACTCATTGGGAAAGACTGATGCTGGGAGGGATTGAGGGCAGCAGGAGAAGGGGAAGACAGAGGATGAGATGGCTGGATGGCATCACCGACTCGATGGACATGAGTTTGGGTGAACTCTGGGAGTTGGTGATGGACAGGGAGGCCTGGCGTGCTGCAATTCATGGAGTCACAAAGAATCAGACATGACTGAGTGACTGAACTGAACTGAACTGATGCTCATCCTTGTCCAAATATATAAGTATGAAATGCTAATATGAAGGATAATTAGGCTAAATTTGTCAAGCAATTAAGGTGATAGTATGTTCTTCATATTTTTACCTCCCCTAATATAGCTGGATTCATGTTCTAAAACGATGTTCCTTAAATTCAGGCTTAAACTCCAAGGGGCATAAAACCTATATTCTGAAGAAATAAAGAAATAGGTCTGCGTTTACATATGCCATCATCAGCGAGAAGCACAGCTACAGAGCTGTGAAAACTGCAGACCTTTACAACCAGGCTTTTGATTAATGATTTAATTAAAGTGGGATTAATATAAATCTGTTTGCAAGAAAGAATGCTAGTGAAAGTAGAAAATATTCTGGCAGTTTACTCTTTCAGACTTCAACATAGCGGTTGTTGATAACCCAGTGACAGTCATTGAATTCAACACTTAAAGATCTCTTATAAGGAAGGCTGATGTTTGCAAGCTTTGTAAGAGAAAATTGAAAAGCAAAGACATAAAACATCCTTGGTTACATCTAGGCCAATATATAATATAGTGTACTTTTTCTAAGGACCTTTAGGAAAATTTTGTCTCTGGTCTTGGTAACAGGCAAAGCTGACTTCGCTTCAATAATTGCTTTTTTTTAACTATATGTGTGCTATGAATTCTGTAACTACTTTCCTTTTTGATCTGACAGCTGATGAAGATTAGGGCTAACTTTGTGGCTGAAATAATTAATGTATAGAATCAAGGCATGCATAAGTCTGAGTGCTAATCTAAGCATTGTATTTATTCCCTACTTATCTTGATCTCCCTTTGTCTCATTCTTTCAGCCTTATTTCATCTCTTCTGTTCTATGCATTTTTGTAAATCATCATGAGATCTTTTGTTCTGAAATGGGGTATAAGTAAATAACAGGCAGGAGATGGGCATAGCAGCTGATCCTATTAAGTACAGCTTACAGATTGATGGCTTGCTTCTTTCAAACTAATATTTTGCTGGTTATTTCAGCTTCTACTCAAAACGGCCCTAGGAATCCTATATTCAGATTCATTTTGTAGTTATGGAGACTGAGCCAGAGAGTTCCAAATGTGACCAGTGTAATATAGTAACAAAAAAATGACTGCAGACAAAATGTATTTATCAAGCTCCCCCCAGGGACAAGCATTGGGAAATGACTACATAATGACATGTTGGTTGCTTAGGGCCCAAATTATTTCAGCCCTAAGGTCTTTGGATAAATTTGCCTCTCAGTAGAAAGAGCTTGATATAACTTAAAACTGCTATTTAGGTACTTATTTCAAGCCTATATTTAAATACTTACCAAGCAAGTTATTGGATGCTATCTCAATTTTATATGTTAAATAAACCTTTAAAGTTTAATTTTAAAAGGTGTACAGTATAAATGTCTCCCTTTTCAAAGGCATACATTTGTTACATAAGGAATATACATCCCGAGTTTCCACCTCTCCTCCACTTATGTGTCCCAGGTGGCTCAGTGGTAAAGAATCTGCCTGCCAGTGCAGGGGACACAGGTTTGATCCTTGGTAGAGAAGATCTCCTGCAGAAGGAAATGGTAACCCACTCCAGTATTCTTGCTTGGAAAATCCCAAGAACAGAGAAGCTTGGTGGACTACATACAGACCATGGGGTGGCAAAAGAGCTGGATGTAACTTAATGACCAAACAGTAGTCAACCTTACCTCCTCCCTGACAAAAAATGTTTTTTTTATAAATAGTACCTGTATCTCTGGAAAAAAAAAAAGTGTAATGATTTATACTGATGGTAAATTCAGTAGTATAAATAAAGTTATATGACAAAAATCTATAAAAGTAATATTTTGACATGACTTTATATGAATTAAATATGTATATAACTAAAGTAAAAATTTAAATATGTGAATATTGGTTCATACCAATTGGATCAATACCAATTGGTTCATTGGTAATCAAGCTGGCTAAAATTTCATTATCTTTCTTCATTTACAAAGATCAATATTTTTATAGAGTTAGATAATTCAGTATCCTTTATAGAAAATGGCAAAGTTAACTTTCTGTTCTATTGAGGAATAGAAAGTAAAGAGAGTAAGAACACTGAGTCACAGATACTACATTTCCAAACTATCTTTGGTCAGTATTCTCATTTATGTAATCATGCTGTTAAGATTAAGAAAAAGCCTAAATTTCCTAAGCTAATTTAAGGCTAGATTTTGATCAACATCTCTTTCACAAGAAATTCAGAAGAGCTATTGCCAATTTAGTGTTTACCACACATGAAATGTATATTTAGGGGAAGTATTTAGAGTAAAACGGGACATATTCTAGATTAAATTGCTTCTTTCATGCACACTCTTGAAGCCCCTCAACAGTCCTCTTGCAAGCAGCTCAGGCTTTGCATGATATTCATTAACAATGCTTATTTATTTTTAACTTTTTTTGTTATTATAGAAAAGCCCAATTCATAGGGGAAATATTCTATAAATTTCTTTAATTTCTTTTTAAAATACAAGTATTTTTCACTACTGCAGAGGAAAGATGTATTTTCTAATAACTTAGAATATCTATTAAGTGTAATAGGTCAACAAAATTTACACTGGTATTTAGCAAGTAAAATATTATAATCTGGACATATTGTGAAGAATTAAAAAAAATCTTTCTAATCTGCTATTCTCTTTTCCATCTCTGTATTGTTGTAGAGATAGAAACTATGTTCAGATCAAATATCTGATATTATCTCTTAATTGAGGTGGACGTTATTATCGTCATTTCCTAATGGGCTAAATTGTCAAATGACATGCACAAGGTCACACAATGACAGAGGTAGAATTAACTCAGTCTATTTAATGTGATATTTTTCTGGTGTGAACATCAAAAACACAGAGATAAATAAAATTCTGTTCCATGTTATGAAGAGCAGAAGGGCAAAAGGCCAAGAATTAACTCTATGTTCAAGATAGTATTTTTATAAAACTTATTCTTCCCAATCCTGATTGTGTGAGATAAAAGACAGTTAAAGTTGTTACATCATCAGCTGCATTATAAGTTAAAGGAAGCTGCATGTATACATGGAAATATGAGCATGGCTAGATAGGTGGGTAAATAGCTACCTGGCTAGCTAGATAAATAGAGATAGAAATGTATAATTTATGAATCTGAAAGATCCAATTCAATCATGTTAAAGAGACATAATGTAACTTCATGTTGATTATACTTCTTGATATATTTATGCCATTTAGCATTTGTATAAACATGTTGACTGATTACATAAAAAATATTAAAATCTAAGTGTTTATATGATTATAAAGATTACTTTAAAAATAAATGTATAGGTGGAATGTTACGAAACAGATTCACTCTTCTTGGAACTTGATAACACATGATTGAAATGCATAAGAAAGTATGATAGTTTTAAAACACATATCATTTCTCTCCACTGTTCAAAGACTTTGCACAGCAGGACTTTGTATTATCAAACTAAAATGCTAACCATGTAAACAGGATAATTTTTACTGATGTTTAGCCCCACCTGACAGAATAATGAGAGGTCATTTTTTTTCAAATGGAAATTTATTTTTGAAACATTGTATAGTAGGTAACAATGCATTTTAAACTTAAATTTTCTAATTCATATTCTTCATACAGTAACATAATATTTGTTAAGGAAAAAAAAGTAGGTATTTGGATAAAAGAAATTGGGAAAGTAGTGAATGTGCTGATAATTTTCCAAACTATAGACAGTTTTCAAATCTTCCATATTATATCCTTAATTTACCATAAAGTAGTCTGCAATGAAAAAATACCCACCTAAAAATAAAGATTGTTATTATGAAGATCAAGGTCAATGAACGCAAAAATGAGAGAAAAAAGAATAAAATAAAGGAATCCATGTTATCGTTTGAGAAGAGAAAGTAACTATCAATAAAAAATAGAGGTCCTCAGTATTATTTGAACTTATCTCTCAGCCTTATCGCTGTGTTATTTGCAGGCACCAGTGGGCATCTGCCCTGAGAACTGATTATTAGAAATTTCTGCCTATTTTCTATTTTACTAATTAATTGAAGTGGTATATAAGCCCCACTCATGGCTGAAAGTGAAGAAAGTGAAGCAGAGCAAGAGAAAAGGCAAGGCTTATGAAGTAAAAGAAAGTAAATGTCTTCCCTCAAGAATTGCTATTCAATTTTTTTCTGGCTCTATAATACATAAACTCAATTAATAATATTTTAATAGTGGCTACCATATCCCATTTGGAAGAACCGCTAGCACATATAACATGGTTTAGCATTCCTGTTAACAACACATTTTAATAACACGAACAACATATCACACACAAAATTCAAGGCAAATTTTTCTTCTGTATTTAAAAAGATGCTTTTGGTCAGCCTACAGTTACCATTCAGTGACAACTCTCACAGTTTGTAATTAATGAAAAAGATAAGTTGAGAGAGAGAGAGAGATTAGCATCTGTGATTTGATGATATTTGTCACAAATGTCCTGTCACTGTAACTCATTTTTTATTCTTTTCATTTTTTCATTCTTCCTCACCTTGCCCTTCATGCCCGCAAGACCTTCTCATGAAATCAACAGGTTTACCATACAGTCATATTAGTCTGTTCTCATGTTAATCAGCTGTTTCTCCTGCCTGATTGAAAGCTGGTACTGATTAAGAAAAACCACAAAAATTGCTCTGTCCATCACAGAAAAATAACCACCACTTTCTTTATAAACATTTGTATAGAAACATCACTTTCATGAAATATTCTTAAGTTTAAGTATGTTTGGGAATCTCCCCTGGTTTCCACAATTTTAATCCTGAGTTTTAAAATCCTATCAAAGTTTCTATTCAGTCAGTCCAAATTTATGCTTTTAGTTGGTAATGCTTTTGCTGCAATACATACTTTACCTCAAAATACGCTAACCAAATATTTGATTTGGTTGCTCTATGTACATACTGCTTATTTTTATATATGTCCACTAATTTAGGGACATATTAACTTCATGATTGATTTTACTGAAATGGTCAACTTGAAATGGCTGAAATATGTCTGTTAAGTAGCTTGATTTCCTTGTAAAATATGAATATTAAACTATAGTGATATCTCATATATCAGAGTATTAGTCTTCTGCCAATTTTAGATTTCAAGAACAATGCTCAGATTTCAACAGTGACCTTGAAAAGCTTCCTGAAATCACAAGACTTTTGCTTTCACATACATTATCCCTATCTTAGGTTAAATGATTTTTTTTTTTTTTAATGACAAGCAAAACAAAGAAAGACACAAGCTTTCTCACCAGGAGATTCAAAGTAAGATGGAACAAGAATTCTGGAGAGAAGAACAGTGACAAAATTAGTTAAATGTCACAGCCTGAAACTGGAGAAAGGAAAAAGTATGTATATATAAGATATATGCAGAGAGAATATCATGATGCTAGTTGTGATGACTCTGGAACATCAGGAAATTATTAGTGAATTCTGATTGAGAAAGCTGGAAAATATGATATGCTTAATATAACTTCTATCTGAAATATTTTATACTAAAAACAGTCACTTTGGTGTTTTTAAACAGTAAGCCCTAGAGTTCAGTGATAGATACTTACTTCTAAAATTTAATATGCATACAAGCCACCTTGGGAGAAGGCAGTGGCACCCCACTCCAGTACTCTTGCCTGAAAAATCCCATGGGTGGAGGAGCCTGGTAGGCTGTAGTCCATGGGATCACTAAGAGTCTGACACGACTGAGCACCTTCACTTTCCCGTTTCACTTTCATGCATTGGAGAATGAAATGGCAACCCACTCCAGTGTTCTTGCCTGGAGAATCCCAGGGACGGGGGAGCCTGGTGGGTGCCGTCTACAGGGTCGCACAGAGTTGAACATGACTGAAGCGACTTAGCAGCAGCAGCAGCAGCAAGCCACCTTGGGATCTTGTGAGAACATGGATTCTTGTTTAGCAGACCTAGGGTTGTCAGCAAGATTCTATATTTTTAATAAACTCTGAGATGATGGTGATATGAGATGTTACTGTATTTGATCTCAAAAACTTTTTCAAATTAAACCATACTACTCATGTAAGTTGGTAAGTTCATGTTACATACAATTTGCTCCCTTTGGAAATAAGGAAAGTGTATTGTAATAAACAAGTTTTAAAATATGAAACATACAGGAGGGAACTAGATAGTAATGCATTATTCAATCTTTCAACCATATAATAAGCATGCATGAGAAACTTTTATTGAAATCTGAACTTGGTCAATACTATATAAAATTTGAAGTGACCTACATCTATAAAACACTAAATCACTCAATAAAATTTTGAATTTTCTTATATTGTTTCATCTTTTTTACATCTAGAAAGAAGGCAACACCCAAGGCAAGTTTTGGGGGCTTTCTTTGAAAGGATATTTTGTTTTCATTTATGTTAATGGTGAAACACTGTGCTTTGTTCAATGGTGAAAAATCAAGATTGTTCTTTGATTTAAAAAAAGGACCCAGGTGGTCATTTTCTGGTCTATAATTTATGCACATAAGTATGTGCATTAAAATATTTTTAAAATAAACTGGAGCTGGGGAAACTGAAATACTATAATACCTTTGAAGTTATAGATTTATAGCTTTTATTGACATTTCACATATTATATAAATCTATGGCCCTGCCAAATTCCTTTACACCGAATTGATAAAACATTCATGTTCAGTAACATTAAGGCAAGACTTCTTTGTTCTTACTACATCTTCCATACTGAAATTGTGGTTCTAAATGTATTATTCCTCAAGGAATTTTGCTCTGATGCTCCAAATAATTATTTAATATCTTAAAGGCCTACACTAACTTGCCTGTTATGTTTGGTACGGCTAGATGGTTTATAGAGTGTGTGTGCTAACCATGGAAAATTATAAATGCTATTTATAAGAAAGATATGACTTCAGGTGTTATTTAAAAGGTCAACATATACATATGTAAAAATTTGAAAACCTTTCCATTGGACAATAAAGAAAATAGAGTCCTGATTCTATATAATTTATAGACAATTCCCATTAAATATCACTTTGCAATTCAATCTTTCATTTAAAAAGTTAGGATGATATAGACAGCAACT
>SJYC01132258.1:0-10278 GCA_006408675.1 Madoqua kirkii
GAGTGGATTTCAAATTTTAAAAGAATCAATTTTCTTTACAGACACGTACTTCTCTTTTTTCTTGACTGGTAAATAAAACTCAGGTCTTGTTAGCTAAATGTATATATATATATATATATATATATATGGCATCAAATGACTTAAAAAAATAACAGAAGGATGGAAGCAACTGGGGAGGAACCCACATACTCAATCGTCAGTTTAATCAATTGCTCTATAGTCTATAGGGAGAGATGGGAGCTGGTGGAAGGGAATGCTCTGAAAGGTCCCTCCTGGATACTTATATCACCTATTAAAGCATCATCTCTTCAGAAAAAGAGAAAATGGAGGAAGAACTACACCAGTAAGCCTGCCAATATCCTCTGTTCAAGGAGATTCTTCAGGCAAGAATACTAGACTGGAATGTCATGCCTTCCTCAAGGGGATCTTCCCAACCTAAGCATTGAACCCAGGTCTCTCACATTGCAGGCAGGCCGATTATTTACCTACTGAGCCCTTAGGGAAGTCCTAAGATCCTGAATCAAACTGAAAAGTGGAAAGTTGGTCTTTTTGGCTGTTACATACAGTCCTTGTTGCCATTCTCACAGCAGGTGAATTATGCCAAGTATCTTATGGAAAGGTGCTTTTATGGGCAGATAAACTGCTTAATGTTATTTTTAAATTTCATTTTTGCTGACCACACAGAGAAGACAAATAATCAATCTAGTATCTTATTGACCAAATTGTAAATGTTTGTAATGATGCAGGAAAGTTAGAGTGAGAGTCATTCAGTTGTGTCTGACTCTTTGAGACCCCACGGATATATATTCCACGGAATTCTCCAGGCCAGAATACTGGAGCAGGTAGCCTTTCCCTTCTCTAAGGGATTTTCACACACATGGATCAAACCAAGGTCTCCCATATTACAGGTGGATTCTTAAACAGCTGAGCCACCAGGGAAGCCTGCATGGGAACAGGAGGGCTGAGAGAAGTGACCCCACATTCAAGGTCAGGAGGAGCAGCTGCATTTTTCTGGAGCAGCCATGAAGAGATACCCCACGTCCACGGGAAGAGAAAGCCAAAGAAGATGGTAGGTGTTGTGAGAAGGCATCAGAGGACAGACACACTGAAAGCATAATCACAGAAAACTAGTCAATCTGATAACAAGGACCACAGACTTGTATAACTCACTGAAACTAAGCCATGCCATGTGGGGTGACCCAGGATTGGTGGATCATGGTGGAGAGGTATGACAGAATGTGGTTCAGTGGAGAAGGGAATGGCAAACCATTTCAGTTTTCTTGCCTTGAGAATCCCATTGAACAGTATGAAAAGACAAAATTATAGGATAATGAAAGAGGAACTCCCCAGGTCGGTAGGTGCCCAATATGCTACTGGGGATCAATGGAGAAATAACTCCAGAAAGAATAAAGGGATGGAGCCAAAGCAAAAACAATACCCAGTTGTGGATATGACTGGTGATAGAAGCAAGGTCCAATGCTGTAAACAGCAATATTGCATAGAAACCTGGAATATCAGGTCCCTGAATCAAGACAAATTGGAAGTGGTCAAACTGGAGATGGCAAGATTGAACGAACACATTCTAGGAATTAGTGAACTAAAATGGACTGGAATGGGTGAATTTAACTCAGATGACCATTATATCTACTACTGTGGGCGGGAATTCCTTAGAAGAAATGGAGCAGCTATCATGGTCAACAAAACGTCCGAAATGCAATACTTGGATGCAATCTCAAAAATGACAGAATGAGCTCTGTTCATTTCCAAGGCAAATCATTAACTATCACAGTTATCCAAGCCTATGTCCCAACCAGTAATACTGAAGAAGCCAAGGTTGAACAATTCTATGAAGACCTAAAAGACCTTTTAGAACGAACACCCTAAAAAGATATCCCATTCATTATAAGAGACTGGAATGCAAAAGTACTAAGTCAAGAAACACCTGGAGCAACAGGCAAATTTGGCCTTGGAGTATGGAATGAAGCAGGGCAAAAACTAATAGAGAGATAAACACACTTTGCCAAGAGAATGCACTGGTCATAGCAAACACCCTCTTCCAACAATGTAAGAGAAGACTCTACACATGGACATCACCAGATGGTCAACACCAAAATCAGATTGATTCTATTATTTGCCGCCAAAAGTGGAGAAGCTCTATACAGTCACCAAAAACAAGACCAGGAGCTGACTGTGGTTCAGATCATGAACTCCTATTGCCAAATTCAGACTTAACTTGAAGAAAGTAGGGAAAATCACTAGACCATTCATGTATCATCTAAATCAAACCCCTTATGATTATACAGTGGAAGTGAGAAATAGATTTAAGGGACTATATCTGATAGAGTGCCTGATGAACTATGGACGGAGGTTCATGACATCGTACAGGAGACAGGGATCACGACCATCCCCATGAAAAAGAAATGCAAAAAAGCAAAATGGCTGCCTGAGGAGGCCTTACAAATAGCTGTAAAAAGAAGAGAACCAAAAAGCAAAGGAGAAAAGGAAAGATATAAACATCTGAATGCAGAGTTCCAAAGAATAGCAAGCAAGGATAAGAAAGCCTTCCTCCGTGATAAATGCAAAGAAATAGAGAAAAAGAATAGAATGGGAAAGACTAGAGATCTCTTCAAGAAAATTAGAGATACCAAGGGAACATTTCATGCAAATATGGGCTTGATAAAGGACAAAAATGGTTGGATCTAACAGAAGCAGAAGATATTAGTTGATAGCTGATGGGTATCTATAGGACTTTTCACCCCACAGCAACAAATTTCACCTTTTTCTCAAGTGCACATGAAACTTTCTCCAGGATAGATCACATTCTGGGCCATAAAGCTAGCATCGGTAAATTCAAAAAAATTTAAATCACTCCAAGCATCTTTTCTGACCAAAATGCAGTAAGATTAGATGTCAATTACAGGACAAAAAGTATTAAAAATTCCAACATATGGAGTTTGATCAACAGGCTGCTGAATAACCAACAGATCACAGAAGAAATCAAAAAGGAAATCAAAATATGAATAGAAACAAATGAAAATGAAAACACAACAACCACAAACTTGTGGGACACTGTAAAAGCAATGCTAAGGGGAAGGTTTATAGCAATACAGGTGTATCTCAAGAAACAGGAAAAAAGTCAAATAAATAACCTAACTCCACACCTAAAGCAACCAGAAAAGGAAGAAATAAAGAACCCCAGGGTTAGT
Organism: Madoqua kirkii; assembly: GCA_006408675.1. NCBI lineage: Eukaryota > Metazoa > Chordata > Mammalia > Artiodactyla > Bovidae > Madoqua > Madoqua kirkii. The sequence continues at coordinate 3,207 of SJYC01132258.1, forward strand.
AGAAGGAAAGAAATCTTAAAAATTCGGGCAGAAATAAATGCAAAAGAAACAAAAGAGATCATAGTAAAAATCAACAAAGCCAAAAGCTGGTTCTTTGAAAGGATAAATAAAATTGACAAACCATTAGCCAGACTCATCAAGAAACAAAGGGAAAAAAATCAAACCAATAAAATTAGAAATGAAAATGGAGCAATCACAACAGACAGCACAGAAATACAAAGGATCAAAAGAGACTACTATCAGCAACTATAAGCCAATAAAATGGACAACTTGGAAGAAATGGACAAATTCTTAGAAAAGTACAGCTTTCCAAAACTGAACCAGGAAGAAATAGAAAATCTTAACAGACTTATCACAAGCACAGAAATTGAAACTATAACCAGAAATCTTTCAGCAAACAAAAGCCCAGGTCCAGATGGCTTCACAACTGAAATCTACCAAAAATTTAGTGAAGACCTAACACCTATCCTACTCAAACTCTTCCAGAAAATTGCAGAGAAAGGTACATTTCCAAACTCATTCTATGAGGCCACCGTCAGCCTAATACCAAAACCTGGCAAAGATGCCACAAAAAAATAAAACTACAGACCAAGATAACTGATGAACATGGATGCAAAAATCCTTAACAAAATTCTAGCAAAGAGAATCCAACTACATCTTAAAAAGTTCATACACCATGACCAAGAGGGCTTTATCCCAGGGATGCAAGGATTCTTCAATATTCACAAATCAATCAATGTAAACACCACATTAACAAATTGAGAAATAAAAGCCATATGATTATCTCAATAGATGCAGAGTAAGCCTTTGAACAAATTCAACATCCATTTATGATACAATCTCTCCAGAAAGCAGGAATAGAAGGAACATACCTCAACATAATAAAAGCTATATATGACAAACCCACAGCAAACATTATCCTCAATGGTGAAAAACTGAAAGCATTTCCCCTAAAGTCAGGAACAAGACAAGGGTGCCCACTTTCACCACTACTATTCAATATAGTTCTGGAAGTTTTGGCCACAGCAATCAGAGCAGAAAAAGAAATAAAAGGAATCCAAATTGGAAAAGAAGAAGTAAAACTTTCACTGTTTGCAGATGACATGATCCTCTACAATCATTGACAAAGGAGGCAAGAATATACAATGGAGAAAAGACAATCTCTTTAACAAGTGGTGCTGGGAAAACTGGTCAACCACTTGTAAAAGAATGAAACTAGAACACTTTCTAACACCATACACAAAAATAAACTCAAAATGGATTAAAGATCTAAACGTAAGACCAGAAACTATAAAGCTCCTAGAGGAGAACATAGGCAAAACACTCTCTGACATAAACCACGGCAGGATCCTTTATGACCCACTTCCCAGAATATCGGAAATAAAAGCAAAAATAAACAAATGGGATCTAATTAAAATTAAAAGCTTCTGCACAACAAAGGAAACTATAAGCAATGTGAAAGACAGCCTTCAGAATGGGAAAAAATAATAGCAAATGAAGCAATTGACAAATAACTAATCTCAAAAATATACAAACAACTCCTGCAGCTCAATTCAAGAAAAATAAAAGACCCAATCAAAAAGGCCAAAGAACTAAACAGAAATTTCTCCAAGAAGACATACAGATGGCTAACAAACACATGAAAAAATGTTCAGTGTCACTCATTATCAGAGAAATCAAAATCAAAACCACAATTAGGTACCATTTCACGCCAGTTAGAATGACTGCTATCCAAAAGTCTACAAGCAATAAATGCTGGAGAGGGTATGAAGAAAAGGGAACTCTCTTACACTGTTGGTGGGAATGCAAACTAGTATGGCCACTATGGAGAACAGTGTGGAGATTCTTTAAAATTCTGGAAATAAAATGCCTTATGCAGCCATGAAATTAAAAGATGCTTATTCCTTGGAAGGAAAGTTATGACCAACCTAGATAGCATATTCAAAAGCAGAGACATTACTTTGCCAACTAAGGTCTGTCTAGTCAAGCCTATGGTTTTTCTGGTGGTCATGTATGGATGTGAGAGTTGGAATGTGAAGAAGACTGAGCACCAAAGAATTGATGCTTTTGAACTGTGGTGTTGGAGAAGACTCTTGAGAGTCCCTTGGACTGCAAGGAGATCCAACCACTCTATTCTAAAGGAGATCGGTCCTGGGTGTTCTTTGGAAGGAATGATGCTAAAGCTGAAACTCCAGTATTTTAGCCCCCTCATGAGAAGAGTTGACTCTTTGGAAAAGACCTTGATGCTGGGAGGGTTGGAGGCAGGAGGAAAAGGGGATAATAGAGGATGAGATGGCTGGATGGCATCACTAACTCCATGGATGTGAGTTTGAATGAGCTCCAGGAGTTGGTGATGGACAGGGAGGACAGGCGTGCTATGATTCATGGGGTTGCAGAGTTGGACTTGACTGAGCAACTGAACTTAACTGAACTGATGACCTAGCAATCCCACTGCTGGGCGTACACAACAAGGAAACCAGAATTGAAAGAGACACGTGTACCCCAATGTTCATCACAGCACTGTTTATAATAGCCAGGACATGGAACCAACCTAGATATCCATCAGCAGACAAATAGATATGAAATCTGTGGTACATATACACAATGGAGTATTACTCAGCCATTAGAAAGAAGACATTTGAATCAGTTTTAATGATGTGGATGAAAATGGAGCCTATTATATACAGAGTGAAGTAAGCCAGAAAGAAAAGCACCAATACAGTATAGTAATGCATATACATGGAATTTAGAAAGATGGTAACTATAACCCTATATGCGAGAGAGCAAAAGAGACACAGATGTATAGAACAGTCTTTTGGACTCCGTGGGAGATGGAGAGTATGGGATAATTTGGGAGAATGTCATTGAAACATGTATAATATATTATATGAAATGAATCGCTGGTCCAGATTTGATACATGAAACAGGATGCATGGAGCTGGTGCACTGGGATGGCCCAGAGGGATGGTACAGGAAAGGAGTTGGAGGGGGTTCAGGATGGGGAACATGTGTACACCTGTGGCAGATTCATATTGATGTATGCCAAAACCAATACAATATTGTAAAGTAATTTACCTCCAATTAAATAAATTTATTTAAAAAAAAAAGAGTTGACAAGAGTACACAAGAGAACTGTACAAGAAAGAACTTCATGACCCAGATAATCATGATGGCGTGATCACTCACCTAGAGCCAGACATCCTGGAATGTGAGGTCAAGTGGCCCTTAAAAAGCATCACTATGAACAAAGCTAGTGGAGGTGATGGAATTCCAGTGGAGCTATTTCAAATCCTGAAGTATGATGCTGTGAAAGTACTGCACTCAATATGCCAGAGAAATTGGAAAACTCAGCTGTGGCCACAGGACTGGAAAAGGTTAGTTTCTTTCCAACTCAAAAGAAAGGCAATACCAAAGAACACTCAAACTACCACACAATTGCACTCATCTCACATGCTAGTAAAGTAAGGCTCAAAATTCTCCAAGCCAGGCTTCAGCAAAACGTGAACTGTGAACTTCCAGATGTTCAAGCTGGTTTTAGAAAAGGCAGAGGAACCAGAGATCAAATTGCCAACATCCGCTGGGTCATGGAAAAAGCAAGAGAGTTCCAGAAAAACATCTATTTCTGCTTTATTGACTATGCCAAAGCCTTTGACTGTGTGAATCACAATAAACTGTGGAAAATTCTGAAAGACATGGGAATACGAGACCACCTAACCTGCCTCTTGAGAAATCTATATGCAGGTCAGGAAGCAACAATTAGAAATGGACATGAAACAGACTGGTTCCAAATAGGAAAAGGAGTACTTCAAGGCTGTATATTGTCACCTTGCTTATTTAACTTCTATGCAAAGTATTTCATGAGAAATGCTGGGCTGGAAGAAACACAAGCTGGAATCAAGATTACCAGGAGAAATATCAATAACCTCAGATATGCAGATGGCACCACCCTTATGGCAGAAAGTGAAGACAGAAGAAATAAAAAGTCTCTTGATGAAAGTGAAAGAGGAGAGTGAAAAAGTTGGTTTAAAGCTCAACATTCAGAAAACAAAGATCATGGCATCTGGTGCCATCACTTCATGTGAAATAGATGGGAAAACAGTGGAAACAGTGTCAGACTTTATTTTGGGGGGCTCCAAATTCACTGCAGATGGTGATTGCAGTCATGAAATTAAAAGACACTTACTTCTTGCAAGGAAAGTTATGACCATTCTAGACAGTATATTAAAAAGCAGAGACATTACTTTTCCTACAAAAGTTTATGTAGTCAAAGTTATGATTTTTTTCAGTAGTCATGTATGGATGAAGAGTTGGACTATAAAGAATGCTGAGCACTGAAGATGTGATGCTTTTTAACTGTGGTGTTGGAGAAGACTCTTTAGAGTCCCTTCGACTGCAGGAAGATCCAACCAGTCTATCCTAAATGAGACCAGTCCTGAGTGTTCATTGGAAGGAATGACGCTAAAGCTGAAACTCCAACACTTTGGCCACCTCACGGGAAGAGTTGACTCACTGGAAAAGATCCTGATGCTGGGAGGGATTGGGGGGCAGGAAGAGAAGGGGGCGACAGAGGATGAGATGGCTGGATGGCATCACTGATTCGATGGACATAAGTCTGAGTGAACTCTGGGAGTCGGTGATGGAAAGGGAGGCCTGGCATGCTGCGATTCATGGGGTTGCAAAGTGTTGGACATGATTGACTGACTGAACTGTAATGATGCAAAAAAAAAAAAAAGTCAAAAAAGACAAAAATAACTACCATTACTGAATTTTTCTCACTATGTCCCAGTTGCTAAGCTAGAAGTTTATATATTTTATATTACTGCCAACATCCCATAAAAGATGTAATTAATGAGCATAAGGAGGATGTGTAGTTTTACTAAGGCATTAGATACAGTAACTGGCATTTGGATTTCAACTCTGAGGTATCTGATTCAACAATCTATGGAGAAGTATTCACAGAAATTTTTAATGTATTACTTTTTTTAATTTTATGGCATGTGTGAGTTTAGTTCCTTGACCAGTGATTTAACCCAAGTCCCCTGCATTGGAGGGTAGATTCTTAACCACTGGACCACCAGAGAAGTTCTTCCATGGAATTTTTTTGATAAAATTTATAATATTTGAATATTTCTGCCACCAACCTCTCAATTTGGGGAGTGAATTTTAACCACAAAATGCCTGTCTTTAGCAAAGTTAAGATTCTGTTGTTGAGAAGTAGCAATAAACAGAGTACTTTTTTAAAGTGGATATTATAAAATGTTACATTTTCCAAAGGAAGAAGGTATTTAAAATATGCATTACTTTATTTCTTTCAATTTAGGAAGTATATAAAATAATAAATAAAAATGGCATGCATTTATTATATAGCTCCAAATATATTTTCTCATTTCAGGAGAAAATGTCATAAGGCATTTTAAAATAAACTGCCTAAAGACAGTCTGCTGAATCATATTTCAATGATTAAAGTTTATTTATCACAACCAAGTTTCTTCCTTTGTTATTTCAGCATAGATGTCACCATTATTTCTTCAGATTTTCCCTGACCTAAATCTGATCTCAAGAACAGTTCTGATGAATCTAGATTCACTAAGACAAGCAACAGATCAGGTTCATGACTTGTCTTATTTAATGCTTGTTTGCTTTTTAATATAAACAAAGGTCTTATTTATCTGATTTCTAGGGAGTGAAGCTAAAAATTTGGAACTTCAGTCACCAGAAAGCAGAAGGGAGGTGAGTTGCTTGCTTATTTGCTTATTTGATCTAATTTAAAACCACCTTTTCTCTGCTTTGTAAAATTATGTCATGTTTGTAGCCACACATTCTGCCCACATGTGAAATAGGCCTCAAAGTCACATTAAGTATGTTGAAGACTCAGTAAAGGTAGAAAAGAAAAAGAAAATTGATACCTCTGGTTTAAGAAGAGAAGGCCTCAGCAGTTGCTGTTGCTGCCAAAGGAAATTAAAATAGAAAAAGGTTTAGGAAATAATTCAGGTGGAAAAAGCAGATTATGATTGAAAACAGAGAAAAAAAAGGTCACAGCTTAAAACTGGTTACCTTGGGATACGATTTATTAGTCATGTGATAGCTATTAACAGCATTAAGTATTATTTTGAGTATTTATGTTGGAACATAATTAATGTGCTTTAATTTCATCATTGTTTCAATTAACATCAAACTTAATAATCTTAATAAAATAAAAATCCATAAATTTTTTTGGTTTAAGCTATATAGCAAAAGAGTCATTTATGGTTCTGAAGAACTTTAAGTATTACACAATTCATTTTAACAAATTTAACCTTGTTTTAAACTGTCCCTCTTTTTCTCCCCAGTCACATTTATATATAATCAGGTTCATTAGGAAGAAGTGTAGGGCACACACAAAAATAATATGGTGAATTTATCATCATATTTAAGACATGCTCTCATTTTTCATTTTTACAAAAATTGGATTGCTTCAAGTCAAGATTTAAGCATGTTTTCAGAAATTCTTCTATGATTAAGGAAATTGTTCTTCCTTAGTTTTTGGAGACCACTTCTCACTCCCTCCCCATTTTACCCATATTTTTTAAAATACACTCCCTACTGATCTGTTTCATAATAATCTGTACTACAACTAAATGAAAACATACACAGATTCAAATTTTGGCTTCTCAGCTCTTGAGGGAATGGTTATACAACTTAGGTCCTAAAGTAAGCATTGGGAATGTAGGCAGAGAGGTTCTAGGAAATAACCCTACCAGTGCTTAACTGCTTAAAATGGCCAAGAGAACAACTGTTTGACAGAGCGATAGATATTCCACAGTACAGATATTAGTGTGACAGTACAGTTAAGGTATCACTTAAAGGGGTAGGATGTTGAAGTTAGAGATATTCTGATTCAATCTGTTAGCTGTGATAGTTATCCCTGAAAATAATTTTTTCTTAAATGCATTCATTTTGATTTCTAAATAATCTAGGACTTATGCATTCTAAATCATTAGCCAATTAGGGCATATGCTTATTTCATTCTCTTTATTGAAGAGCTATATACTAACTCATATTAAATTTTCAGTAACTCATTGATAGTACCACT
>SJYC01132262.1:0-11539 GCA_006408675.1 Madoqua kirkii
CTCTTCAACTTCATTTTTGTGTTAAGAATACTTGAACAAAATTGGTATGTGATTGGAGATATTTATAGCAATTCAATTTAGAACATAGTAGCTAAGAAAAACTGTACAACTATAAACTTTCAGTACAATAAAATATTTCATGTATCCCAGCTAGGCCTATATTTTTTAACATATTTTCATTGGTTTAATTGGACAGCACCACACCTAACATCTATAATGTACTCAGTTCACATGGAATAAATGAGATAAATTTTAAAGAAAATCTTAATGTAGAGCTAAAAATGTGACTTTAAATATCATTTAATGGAGTTTTAACCCATTACTAAGTTGGGAAATTAGTATTATGATGGTGAAAGAAGACTGACATCAGGGTCTTTATTGATATGAATCAAGTATCACCAAATAAAATCAATCCTTTCCAAGAACACAATACCATTACTTTTGCATGTATAATTTTTATCACATTTTTCAGTGTTCAAGTATGGCAAATATTATTTGGCTTTGTTTGCTCAGACCCAGCACCTAGGAGTCATTATTGTTTCTTACCTTTTCTCATATGTCCAATTTATAACAAATTCTGTAGGCTGTATCTTCAAAAATTATATCCTTTACTCCTCCCTGTGTCCATACCTACCACCAGTTCCAAGCTATGTTGATGTCTCTCTTGGACTATTTCTCTAAACTCTTAACTGGTCTCCTGATTTCCCACTCAACAACCTTTTAAAACTTAAAGTTACAATGTTATTTCTCTGTGCAAAACATTTAAAGCAAACTGCCCAAAAGAAATACAATGCAAGTTACACATATAAATTCAAGTTTTCTGTAGCCACATTAAAAAATTAAAGATAAAAATGGTGAGGAGAATTTAATATATTTATTTAGCTGTGTATATCCAAAATGATCATTTCATGTATAATCCATACAAAAACATTAAGGAGATATTTTACTTTTTTTGGTATTAAGTCTTTGAAATCTGGTGTATATTTTATACTTGCAGCACCTCTCATTTGGACTTGTCACTTTTCATGTCCTTGATAACCACATGTAACTAGTAGCTACTATGCATGTGTCCATGCTAAATTTGCTTCAGTTATTTCTGACTTTTTGTGACCTTATGAACCATAGTCCATCGGGCTCCTCTGTCCATAGGATTCTCCAGGCAAGAATACTGGAATGGGTTGCCATATCCTCCTCCAGGGGATCTTCCAGACCCAGGGATCAAACTCAAATTTCTTACCTCTCCTGAACTGGCAGGCAGGTCCTTTACCACTAGTTCCATCTGGGAAGCCCAGAACTTTCTATTTTACACAAAGTAAAATGTTAAAATCATCCAGGTAGCCTATGAGATCCTATATAACTCATTTACTACATTGCCATCTATACCTTGATATGACAAATATATTCCTAACTCTGGATTTTCATATATGTAGTGTCCTCTCTCTGGGATAACTTTCTCTACTCCTGACTCCCCACATCACCACAGACAAATGACTTTCTCCTTCACTTCCCTAGGTTTCTGCTAGATTTCTCCTCATTAGAAAGGTTTTCCTCAATCATCCTATATGAAATAATACATCTGTTTCATAATATATATTGTTAGTTTTACTTGTTTTTATTATAGTTATTACTGCTTGACATCAAATTATTATTTATTATTCTTATCCTATTTGCTGTTTTTCCCCAATAGAATGTAAGTTTCATGGGAACAAGGACTTTGCTTAAGTTCACTGTTAAATCTTCAGTGGTTACAACTAAAACTACTCTTTATTTAATGACTAAATTGCCAGCTTCAGGACATGGATGCATACTCAGTCACTAACTCATGTCGGACACTTTTGCAACCACATGGACTATAGCCCTCCAGGCTCCTCTGTCCATGGAATTTCCCAAGCAAGAATGCTAAAGTGGGTTGACATTTTCTTCTTCATAGGATCTTCTCAACCCAGGGACTGAACCAGCATCTCCTACATTGGCAGGCAGATTCTCTACCACTGGGCCACCAGGGAAGCCCCAAGATATGGATACTAGGAATCAAAAAGTTTAATTTCCTGGTCCAAGATTTCCTAACAACTAGTAGACCAGGGCTTAAGCCTAGGTCCTGTGAATTCAAAAGAAAAAGCCTTCCTAGGAAAAAGTGCTAATTTATCAGTTTGGAATTTCACACAAGATTTTCTTTAAAGTGTTTTCTTATAGGAGTTAGAATAGAAAAAACAAGCATTGTAACTTTTTCTCTTTATAAAATATAATGCTCCAAATTAGGATTCGCTAATTTAGAGCCTATTAGATAAATCAGCCTTACCTGCTCTTGAAAATAAAGTTTTATTTACAAAAGGATTTTGCAATGATGTTTACTAATTATTTTTAACATTTAAGTATTTTAATAACAAAATTAATTTAATGAAGCAGCAAAATGTATATAATATCACTGCTGTTGCTGCTGCTGCTGTTGCTGCTGCTGCTGTTGCTAAGTCACTTCAGTCGTGTCCGAATCTGTGAGACCCCATAGATGGCAGCCCACCAGGCTCCCCCATCCCTGGGATTCTCTAGGCAAGAACACTGGAGTGGGTTGCCATTGCCTTCTCCAATGCATGAAAGTCAAAAGTCAAAGTAATGTCGCTCAGTCGTGTCCGACTCTTCGTGACCCCATGGACTGCAGCCTACCAGGCTCCTCCATCCATGGGACTTTCCAGGCAAGAGTACTGGAGTGGGGTGCCATTACCTTCTCCAAAATAATATCACTAAAAGTACAAATATTATTTTTAATTCATTATTAGTAAACTATTAATATATCCCTTTATAGAAAATTCCCTGAACTTTCCAACTCTAGAGCAAAAATGTAGATAAAAATGATCAATGATAATGTGTTTATTGATTTGCTTTTCAACTCCACCTTTCCTCTCAACACTAAGTCTTATGCAGATTTAAGACAATATAAGTGCTGGCTTTTATTTTTTATTGTTTCCTAGGTTTTCTTCTGGAGTGATTTTATAATTCTTATCCCAGAAATACACATTTTGGCTAGATTTCTAAAGTATGTTTTGTAAGCTCTATTCCAGGAGCTATAGATTAATTACACAGACTCATTTCAGACATTTTTGTAAATTTTTCATGAAACTATTAGGCTCCTCCACACCAAAGCAACAACTACATCAATAAAGTCAATAAAGTCCTAACTTCACTGAATTTTCATATTGTATTTAGAAAATAAGAAGCATTTGACCAACTCTGATGTGTAAGTTACCAATTCTGATTTATATTATAACACAATATTTCTAAATTTTTAATATGTATTTTTGATAATGCCATTTCCACAGATTCTTACCATTTAAATTTCAGAATCCCAAGCATCTTTTATTTATATGAGCTTCATGGCGAAGTGAAAACAGCAAGGAGGAAGACACAAAATGTAAACAATTCTTAGCTTCTTTAGACACTATTGCCAATCATTTGTATGTTATAATAAGATCTCCTTAACCTTACCCTCACAGCTGTTTCTCATATGCCTTAATCTCAAGAATTTGTAACAGAAAAACAATGCTCACAAAGAGACAAATATTAAGATGCTTCAAAGTGCAAACATGCAAGGCCACTCATAAGGGGCACAGATTCCCATTATGGGATAATTTGCTGTATATTTTAATATAATAAAAAGATATGTGTTTCATTGCAAAAAATCATTTGGTTACTTCTATAAGCATTAGAAAACTAAGTAATAAAAGAAAAAATATTACTAGAGCTATTTAAGCCAGTTCCAAGAAAGTGGGAAGTAATTATTACCATTCTTATAGCAGCTAACATTTGCTCTTTGAGCATTCTGTTTTCCAGGCATCATGTTCTTAGTTATCAAAGGATATTGATACCTTATGAAAAATCTTCCCAATCCCGAACAGATTTATTAGATCATTACATTTTTCTTTAATCTACTCTCCCAATTTGTGCTGATTTTGTGCTTATCAGGAACACTTTGGATCATGATCTGGCCACTTCCCTAGTGGCTCAGCAGAAAAGAATCCACCTGCAATGCAGGAGATGCAAGAGAAGCGAGTATGATCCCTGGGTCAGTAAGATCCCTTGGAGGAGGAAATGGCAACCCTCCTGTATTCTTGTCTGGAAAATCCCATGAAGAGGAGGAGCATGACAGGCTAAAGTCTGGGGTCTCAAAAGTCAGACACAGCTGAGCGACTGAAAGCACATACAAAGGAGAAAAATAAAAGTGATGATCACATGGAGTTTGTTTTCCCATCTTAAGACAGAGATGTCTCAGGAAATACAGAAGATGGCTTTGAAGGTGATGTGACTTATCTAAGAATACCTACAGGAAACATATATTGGTTAGTCTGATCATTGGAATAATAAATTCCTATTTTTAAGTACCAAGGTGGCACGCTGCTATCTACTTTGTCTACATGTATGCTTTCATTATGCCCTCCATTCTCTCACCCCCAGCCCTGGGACATGGAGCATTTGAGGCTTCACGGTGCTGAATCAGATCTAACAGTATTTATCGCTATTTTCATCTATCTACTAAAGTTGATTTTGAGAGGAATCATAATGACTATAAACTATATGATTCCAAGGGTATGATCTTTTGGAAAAGATATAACTATGGAGACAGTTAAATGATCGCTGATTTCTGGGGGTTAGTAGGAAAGGTTTGAATACTTGGAGATGGAGGATTTTTTAGAGTAGTGAATCTATTCTGTGTGATGTTACAATGATAGATACAACAGTCCAAACCACAGAACATGCAACCAAGAGTGAACACTATGCAGACTATGGATTTGAGATGATTATGATGTGTCAACATAGGTTTACTTATTGTAACAAATGTACTATGGTGCAGGATATGGATAGTGAGGCAAGCTCTGTGTGAGGGGGTGGAAGAAGAAGTATATGGGCATTCTCTGTATCTTCTGCTCTCTTTTACAATGACATAAAACTTCCCTGGACAAAGTCTCTTTTTAAAAAGGGATCCAAAGTTTTTGTCCTTAAAAATGTCTAAATTAACACATATTGTAGAAAACAAACAAGAAAAGACATCCTGTAAAAGGGAGTCTGGCATGCATCTGCTATGCTTACTGCACTAGTAAATTTAGGTTCACTTATGTGCTTAGTTACTCAGTCATGCCCGACTCTTTGTGATCCTTTGGACTGTAGCCTGGCAGGCTCCTGTGTCCACGGGATTTTTCAAGTAACAATTCTGGAGCAGGGTTGCCATTTCTCTCCTCCAGGGTATCTTCCCAGTCCAAGGATCAAAGTGTCTGAGTCATTGTGTCTCCTGCATTGCAGGTGGGTTCTTTACCCACTGAGCCATCAGGGGAGTTTCACAAACTTATGTTTAATTCTATCTAAAGGAACACAAGATCAACATCAAGCTAGTTTGCTTGAATCCATAATCCATAATCTGACCTCCCTTACTAAACTATATTCTTTGAATAGAACATGCCAAAACTCTGAGATCTCTCTGCCTTACCCTACTGACTTTGGGTCACTAACTTTATTTGCATAGAATATCTATTGTTCATTGAATGTTCACAATTTTCATAGTCCTAGAAGAGTCCTAGATGGCTTATATTATTTAGTTCTCACAATATTCTATGAAAGGAGTTTTATCTTGTCAACAAATGGTGAAATTGAGTATGGGGAAGATTAAACTATTTGCCCAAGCTTGTGTTTCAAAGACAGTATTAATGAAGTCAAAACTTCTTTCAAAGATGCCTGATTTTTCTTTTTAAAATCTTCATATCTATGTAAGAGGAATAAATCATATAATTGCTATGAAATTATACTTTTACATTGCCATTTTCAATTTTTATAAATTTTGTCTCAATATGAAGAAAAGAACATCATGATTTTGCTTGCACAAAACTTTCATTCAGGAAAATGCATCAGATGCTTACTATATAATTGGAATTATAGTTGTGAAAAGTAGATTTCCTATCTTTATAAAGCATATGTTAAGTTGATATATAATATAAATATTAAATATGCTTTGAACACAAGCAGGGGTTGAAAAGAGTGTCATCTCTTTTGGATGCTGTAATCAGAAAAAGCCTGTTCCAACAGATGACATTAAAAAAGCTAAGAAATGAGCATGATTCTAACTTTTTTCAGGTGTAATCAGCTACTATTTAATAAAAGTTAAGCGTATATAAACGACTTTTACGGAAGTAAACAAGATACTCTCTGATCACTCTTTCATGCTTAAACGTTGATAATCACCTCATTCATAGGATGTTTTATGTGGCAAAGAAAGGTTAAATTTTGTGAAGCACCAGGAAGTAATTCTTGCAAAGCACATATGCTCTTATTATAGGAGAGTCACTCATGTCTTAATCCAGTGCCTATTGTATTTTATTTGACACATAGTTAGTAGCAGGTTAACTATCTGACCATCTACAGTTTCTTCTGGCAACACAGAAATATAAACATGTTTTACTTGAAAGAGGCAAATTGACAGTAATTGACATCAATCAAGTTGAATTCAATAGAAGACAAGGAAAAACTAATAAGTATCACTATAAAATTATTAAATGATACAAGCTAGGTTAGGGTAGTTAAGGGTGAAATATTAATGACATGTTAATATTCCTTGATAATATTTAGAATATTAAGAAATTTTAAATTCATAATCACAGTTTTGAGACAACACTAACATATTCAGCCATGTAGAGTATACACTGTTAAAAAGGTAGAGGGACATGATATGTATTTTAGAATGAAAATATGAAAGAATTAACATTCTTTAAAAATCATTCTTTAAAAATTATAAAAGAATAAGCTTTAGCCACTTAGATACATCACTCTGAGAAATAGCATTTCCTGGACTAGCTGGATTGCTGAGATAATGAGCTTTTTGAAGACTCTGGAGCCACAAAATCAAGATATGTATTCAAATAGTTGTGCTTATTTTTTATGTACAGTATTTTGAGTTTATGTTGACCCATCAGTCAAAACATTTTGAATAATAAGATCTCACATCTGATTTTTATTCTTATTTGAAGAATCTTAGATCATCACAAACTTCATATGAAGCTACCTGTTTCAATAAAAAAATGACCTAAATTTAATTTTGAGAAGGTATTTTAAAAAATGTGCATTTAGTCTGAACATTGTAATAATAAAAATGATGTAATTCAGTAAATAACTGTAGCCACATGAAAACAAATATGTAAGTAAAGAAAAACTCTTACTCTGTAAGGTCTTCTATCTTTTTTTCCACTAGAGTAGGGGGCACATTAGAAACAATGACTTGCATATCCAGCTGATTGACCACAGAGACCTGAAAGACAAAAGTATACTTCATTTGGCTTTTACTCATTAACATTTCTATAATCAAATTAACACTTTTCTTTCCTACTATGCAAAGACATAGTGGTTTCCAATTTAAGCATAAATGGTATTTCTAACTACATAATCTCTATTATATATGTTGGAACAGGTTGGGAATGACAGAATAGTTGCTTATTTAGATGTTCTAAGTGACTTCGACTATTGTTGGTGTTGCATTTGTTTTCTTGACTTTTACAAAAGCATAAAACAAATGTGATTTTGTACATTAAAAAAAAAAAAACTTGGTTATTTAAGAACTCTCAGGAAAATGGAAAACTAAGCCTTTAGATGGCATCATGGACTCAATGGACGTGAGTCTGAGTGAACTCCGGGAGATGGTGATGGACAGGGAGGCCTGGCATGCTGCGATTCATGAGGTCACAAAGAGTCGGACACGACTGAGTGACTGAACTGAACTGAAGCCTTTAGATTTCATAAATCCTAAGAGATCCTTTATTCATTGTCATTAAGAATCTGGGCCATGGAGAGTTTGAATAATTCATTCCATGAGATCACCAAATATAGAATCATGTCTGCTTAGCCAACTTTGTGTAGATAAAGAGGTATACACATACACACTCGGTCTTCTCTGGTGGCTCACTGGTAAAGGATATACCTGCCAATGCAGGAGAAACAGATCTCATCTCTGGGTCTTGAAGATCCCCTGGAGGAGGAAATGGCAACCCACTCCAGTATTCTTGTCTAGGAAATCCCACAGACAGAGAAGCCTGGTGGACTATAGTCCACTAGATCACAAACAGCTAGAATGACTTAGTGACTAAAAAATGACAATACATAAAAACTTCAGATGGGGCTGAAATAAGCTAATTTAACACTGTTTATGAATCCATTCTTTCATGTGATACTTAGAGTCCTTTCTATATTCTTATTTAGAAAAAAATGGAAGAAAAATAATAGCATTTATTCTCCGCTTACATGTTTTACTGTTTCACTGAAAAGTACAGGAATCAATGGGCTTCCCAGGTAAAGAATCTGCCTGCCAACATAGGAGACTGCAGAGACGTGGGCTCATTCCCTGGTCAGGAAGATTCCCCTGGAGGAGGCCTTGGCAGCTCACTCTAGTATTCTTGCCAGGAGAGTCCCATGGACAGAGGAGCCCAGTGGGCTATAATCCATAGGGTTGCAAAGAGTTGAACAGAACTGAAAGTACTTAACATATGCATACACACAGGAATTGACACTGATTTAATTCTATAAATCATTGTATCAGGTAGTTCAGTATCTTTTCAATTTTTAAATATGAAAAAAATTTTGAATATCCAATTTTAAAATATATCTTTAATAAAACAAAGAGACATTAATATCTTCATCCCAATTAAACACAGGCTCCAGAACACATGCTCTTTTATTACCCAGACATTAAAAGATGTACTGTCCTGCATGTATACTATACACAAGTGCTGTTTTTCAGTCACCCAGTTGTGTCTGACTCTTTGTGACCCCATGGACTGCAGCAGGCCAGGCCTACCTGTCCCTCACCATCTCCCAGAGTTTGCCCAAGTTCATGTTCATCGCATTGGTGATGCTCTTCAGCCATCTCATCCTCTGACGCCCTCTTCTCCCCTTTTGCCCCCGATCTTTCCAAGCGTCAGGGTCTTTCCCAACTTGTCAGTTTGCATCACATGACCAAAATACTGGAGTTTCAGCTTCAGCATCAGTCCTGCTAGTGAATATTCAGGGTTGATCTCCCTTAAGATTGACTAATTTAATCTCCTTGCTGTCCAAGGGACTTTCAGGAGTCTTCTCCAGCACCACAGTTCAAAGGCATCAATTATTTGGCATTCTGCCTTCTTTACAGTCCAACTCACACAACCATGCATGTCCACTGGGAAGACCATAGCCTTGACTATATAAACCTTTATCAGCAGAGTAATGTCTTTACTTTTCAACATGCTCTCTAGGTTTGTCATTGTTTTGCTGCCAAGAAGCAACTGTTTTCTGATTTCTTGGCTGCAGTCACAGTCCACAGTGATTTGGAGGCCGAGAAGAGGAATTGTCACTACTTCCATCTTTTCTCCTTCTATTTGTCATGCATTAATGGCAGTTTATAACATCAAATTTTAAAATTAAAAATATGAATCTAATATTATACACAATTAAAATTTTGTAAATGTATATATACCAGGACTATTAATTTAAAACTCTGGATTAGGCATATTTAGTCCTATATATCTGAATATAATTTTGCTAGAGAATAACTTCATGCTTTAGGCTTCTCTGATAGCTCAGTTGGTAAAGAATCCACCCTCAATGAAGGAGATCCTGTTTGATTCCTGGGTTGGAAAGATCCATGGAGAAAGGATAGTTTACTCCAGTATTCTTGGGCTTTCCTGGTGGCTCAGCTGATAAAGAATCTACTGGCAATGAGGGAGACGTGGGTTTGATCCCAGGGTTGAGAAGATCCCCTGGAGTAGGGAAAGGCTACCCACTCCAGTATTCTGGCCTGGAGAATTCCATAGAGTATAGAGTGCATGAGGTCACAAAGAGTCAGACACCACAGAGTGACTTTCACTTTCAACCTCATGTTTACATATATTTTTTATATAAGCTCCAAGTTCTCAGCATATAGTTGCCCATAGATGGCCTATCAGAAGTCATAAGCTCAAACTTCTTCTGGGACAAGGCAAGTAATCTAAATGAGGAAAGCTGTCAAAAGTATGAAATAATAGGGAGAACTGGCAGTCTCTCAAACCAGAGAGCATATTACTCTGAAGAACTCAGCTACTGCTCATCTCTACTGAATATTGTGATGTGGATAAATAGGTCCAGATCTGCTGGAGTTTTCCATCTTTCAAGGAAAGAGATAAGATGTAAAATATTTACAACTAATTTGAAATCTTTCAAACCATAATGTGGGCCTAATAATTCATGTGTGTAGATAGACTATATTGAGCCAGGAGTCTATCTTATTATCACCTATCAGCAAGTTGCTAACACTGGCAGTTCCAACCTGTATCTTTAACTCATTATAGGTATCTGGGATCAAATATTTAAATTTTCCTTAAACATGTACATGAACCTTGACTGTGTCCTCACACACACACACACACACACACATCTAAGTTCATTAGAAAAAGGAGCTTATCACAGTTTTTTTGTAACTCTAGTTTATCTTTTTGTATCACTCCGGAATAAAAAAATAAAAAGGACTAACATTACATACTACATATAACATTTTTTTGTTATTTGTTTTGCTTTCTGTTTTAGTTTTATAGTAAAAATAGATGATAAAAATCTCTAGAAAAATCTATATGAGTTTTGTGAAACTATGTTTCCTTTATTCCTTCCTTCCCTCTCTTTCTTCTTTCCTTCCCACTCTTCGTTCCTTCCCTCTGTTTCTTCCTTCACCTCTTCCTCCCTTCCTTTTTTCTCTTTCAATATTGGATGAGAGAATGTTAAAAAAAAAAAAAAAGATCTGAACAAATAGTGATCATGGACTCTTTTCTAAATTAGATCAGCTTTCTCAGCTTCTTTTGGAGTTTGATGGAACCATATGATGAAGTTTCGACCAATTCAAGTCAGTGCAAAAGAAGAAACAAATACTCTTTAATCCATCCCATGTGTGAGCCTTCCCTTTCTTTGGCAGTATCTGTTTGAATAAAGAAGCCATAGAGCAGGACACAGACACACGATGGAAGGGAACTGAGCCACTGATTCGCAATTTCCAAGAGCTGTCAAAAACATATATGCTCTCATTGTTGGGTCATGCAAAAACAAACCTTGTTAGTTGAAACCACTGAAATTTTGGAGTTTTCTGTTACACAGTCAGCCTATCAAAACAAACACCTAGGGATTAATTACACATGATTGAACGATTTTTACTAATTGTAGGTCAATGAAACACTAGAATGTTTTATTCAGTATGGGGTAAAGGTAAAATTTCCCTTTGCATAAATAAGTTCGAAGTTTTGAAGTTTGTTTTACAAGTAAAGTGTTGGAATGCAGTCAATTCATGTGCTGGGTACTCTACTTAGAAGCAATATTTGGCCTTGAAGTTATAAGTAACTCTATCATTTACGTTTAAAAGACTGTCAGTACTTTCTCTTTATTCAGAAGGATAAATTACTTCAAAGAGAATTTTTAATTTGTTAAACAAACTGAATCAAGACTTAAAGTCCTCTGGAATATATACATATTAAGCTTATAATTTCTCAAAAAGGATTTTTTGAAAATAATTTAGAAAACA
>SJYC01132265.1:0-13761 GCA_006408675.1 Madoqua kirkii
CCAGAAATGCAAATTAATAAAAGCATATTTAAAAACTCTACCATGTCATCCATTTATTGTTATTATTAATATCTTTGTATATGTTCTTTTGGGCTTCCTTGTTGTCTCAGAAGGTAAAGAATTTGCCTGCAATGTGGGAGACTTGTGTTTGATCTTTGAGTTGGGAAGATCCCCTTGGAGCAGACAACCCACTTCAGTATTCTTGCCTGGAGAATCCCCAGGGACAGAGAATTCTAATGGGCTTCTAGACACAAGACAAGAAGTCTAGTCTTGTGTCCATGGGCTCACAGAGTGTTAGATGTGACTAAGCACAGCAAATATGTCCTTATATATTTACAATGTGTATACAAAGTATATATATATTTGTATACACACATACACATATATACAGA
Organism: Madoqua kirkii; assembly: GCA_006408675.1. Taxonomy (NCBI): domain Eukaryota; kingdom Metazoa; phylum Chordata; class Mammalia; order Artiodactyla; family Bovidae; genus Madoqua; species Madoqua kirkii. The sequence continues at coordinate 393 of SJYC01132265.1, forward strand.
ATGTATATATACACACATATATTACATGTATGTAGACTTTACATACACTGCATATAGAACATATATATACAGTATATATAAGATGCAAGTCTATATATATATATGCACATATATACAGAATGTATATACACACACACATATATACGTTTTCTGTAACCAAGGGCATGCCATCTTTGTGACTTTATATCCTAGTATTCTCAGCCATTAATCAGACATTCAGAATTTTCTTTATTTCAAACAAAAGAGAGTCTATGTAGATAAGCATAACATTCAGAGTAGGATAAATGTTATGATAATCAAGTAAAATTATTAACAAACAGAAAAAAAAATCTATGAATTGTTTAAAAAACACCTCAGAAAGCATCAAATTTAAAGTTTGGAAGACACTGAAAGTGATAGTGTTATTCCCTTAGTCATATTTGACTCTTTGAGAGACCATGAACAGTAGTCCACAAGGCTCTTCTGTTCATGGAATTCTCCAGGCAACAATACTGGAATGCATAACCATTCCCTTCTCCAGAGGATCTTCCCTCTGGAATTGAACTCAGGTCTCCTATATTGCAGGCAGATTCTTTACTGACTGAGCCATCAACAAAAATTAGACAGCATTTATTCATAATAAAATTACTAGCTTTGTTTGTGTGGTCCTATGTTTGTTTTAGCCAAAAAATAGCACTGCCAACCTGTCTTTAACCTAATTGCCTTTGACTAGCTTGCTCTAATTTAAATAGTTCTTTAGCCAATGAAGAACTGGCACTGGCAATGATCAGAGTCATTAAATGTAGGTTGACTGTCAGCACTGAAAAAGAGTAATGAATAGAAGATTATACTCAAGAAAAATTTAGGAAAACATGAAAAATAATCTGAAGGTTGTAACCAGTATCCTTCTTTGGGCTAAGCACTTTATGAATAGAGTATCATTTAATTTTCTTAACTCTGAAAAAGAAAGAAAGAAATTCATTCTGTAAATGGCATTCCAAACCGTGGAGGACCCAGTTGTTGCTGTTTGGTCACTAAGTCTTGTTTAACTCTTTGTGACCCCACAAACTATAGCCCCCCAGGATCCTCTGTCCATGGAATTTCCCAGGCAAGAAAAGTGGACTGAGTTGCCATTTCCTTCTCCAAGGAATGTCCCTCACCCAGGGATCAAACCCATGTCTCCTTCATTGGCAGATGGATTCTTTACCACTGAGCCATTAGGAAAGCCAGAGGACCTGATAAATGACCTCAAATCAAACAGATGATGAGCAAAACCTTTCATCTTTGACTCCATGTCTCATGTAGGATTTGCCATCAGACTTGAACCTAGAGAAGTATGTGGTGAAGATTAGTCCTAGCTCCTTCTTCAGAGACAGATAGCCTCTGTACTAAACCACTACATTTCATTAAAATTTACACTTAACAGTTTTCATTTTTTTTTCCTTCTGTGAAGATACTACCAAGGTTCAGTAGGAATTAAATTAAGACAAGTAGCTTCATCTCTACACCTCTCTTTCAGAACAAAACAGAACACAAACTGGCAAGAAATGGAGCTGTTTATGCCCTTATCCTGGTCTTGCTGCTCCATTAATTGACATGTTGAAAGAAAATTCAATATTTTAATTGCATTTGGTGTTAATCAGACCCTTGTAAATGTAGGTGAGATTACACATTTTCATTGTGTTCTTTTCTTTTTCTCATTAGTTGTCCCTAATTTCCATGATTATTAACATAACATTGATATATTCAAGAGGTGCCAGAAAAGATTATGTGTCATGCTGTAATTCATTAAAGGGAGAGAAATGACTGCTTCATTTTTCAACTTTTTAACAGATAGTTCATTTTATAATACTGAAAGATAAATTTTTGCAGTTCAGACTTTTCTATTAATACTTTTTCTTTGAAAAATCTTTTTTTTTTTTTTTTAACCACATGTATCTCTAAGGGGGGAATTTAAGGGATTTATTTAAGACTCTGAAATAGCTAGTCTTTTAAAGTTTGGGTTTTTTTTTAAATTTTTTTAAGGTAACTTTAGTACCCTCTTACAGAAGAAGCCTATTTTAAAAATTTTACAAGTGTAGAATGTTCTCTTGTGTTGTTGGAAGAGGATGTTTGCTATGACCAGTGCATTTTCTTCGCAAAACTCTTTTAGTCTTTACCCTGCTTTATTCCATATTCTAAGGCCAAATTTGCCTGTTACTCCAGGTGTTTCTTGACTTTTGCTTTCCAGTCCCCTATAATGAAAAGGATGTCTTTTTTTGGGTGTTAGTTATAAAAAGTCTTGTAGGTCTTCATAGAACTGTTCAACTTCAACTTCTGCAGTGTTACAGGTTGGGGCATAGACTTGGATTACTATGAGTTTTGCCAAGAAAATGCACTGGTCATAGCAAACACCCTCTTCCAACAACACAAGAGAACACTCTACCCATGGACATCACCAGATGATCAACACCAAAATTAGATTGATTCTATTCTTTGCAGCCAAAGATAGAGAAGCTCTATACAGTCAGCAAAAACAAGACTGGGAGCTGACTGTGGCTTAGGTCATGAACTCCTTATTGCCAAATTCAGATTTAAATTGAAGAAAGTAGGGGAAAACACTAGACCATTCAGGTATGACCTAAGTCAAATCCCTTATCATTATACAGTGGAAGTAAGAAATAGATTTAAGGGACTAGATCTGATAGATAGAGTGCATGATGAACTATGGATGGAGGTTCATGACATTGTACAGGAGACAAGGATCAAGACCATCCCCATGGAAAAGAAATGCAAAAAAGCAAAATGGCTGCCTGAGGAGGCCTTACAAATAGCTGTGAAAAGAAGAGAGGCGAAAAGCAAAGGAGAAAAGGAAAGATATAAGGATCTGAATGCAAAGTTCCAAAGAATAGCAAGAAGAGATAAGAAAGCCTTCCTCAGTGATCAATGCAAAGAAACAGAGGAATTGCTTTTAACTAAGAACAATTTGGGATGTGACTCACCTCCACTAGATTGTCCCTAAGAATGGGGCTAAGAAGACCCAGGAGATGCACCTTCCATATTGGTAAAGCCAGACGTTCCAGGACCCCAGAGAGACTTTTGGAAAGAAATGGCATTGCCACCTGGAGCTAAGGACTGTCACTGGGAACCATAAAAATATGTCATTGGAAGAATGCAGACTGTTGTCATGTTATGATGATTATTCCTCTACATCCCAATGCACATCTCCCCACTGCCCTCCTGCTATCATACAGCTTCACATATATGCACAAACACATGCATACACACAGAAGTGAACTCTGTGGGAGCAGGGTCTTTGTTTGTCTTGGTCAACATTATCCCTACGAGTCAAAAACTGTGTCTACACAGAGGAAAAGGAGATGGTGGGACAAGTTGAGAGAGTAGGACTGGCATACATACACTGCTGCTGCTGCTGCTGCTGCTAAGTCGCTTCAGTCGTGTCCAACTCTGTGTGACCCCATACACAGCAGCCCACCAGGCTCCCCCGTCCCTGGGATTCTCCAGGCAAGAACACTGGAATGGGTTGCCATTTCCTTTTCCAATGCATGAAAATGAAAAGTAAAAGTGAAGTCACTCAGTCACGTCTGACTCTTAGCAACCCATCAGGCTCCTTGGTCTATGGGATTTTCCAGGCAAGAGTACTGGAGTGAGGTGCCATTGCCTTCTCCGATACATACACTACTTACCCATGTAAAATAGATAACTAGTGGGAAGCTGCTATCTAGCACAGGGAGCTCAGCTCAGTGCGCTGCAATGAACTAGAGGGGTGGAATGGGCAGCAGAGGGAAGTCCAAGTGGAAGGCATACAGCTGATTCACTTCCTTATACAGCAGAAACTGACACAACATTGTAAAGTAATTGTGCTCCTATTAAAAAATAAAAACTGTGTCTAGAGCAAAAAAAAAAATCTTTTTTACAGATTTCTTGATTATGCTTCTATTTTTTCTATGAGAACTTAATACTTTTTTCTACTTCTCAGACATATGTTAATTGCTGAAGATAAGCTTACCCAATTTTGTGGTTTGCTATCATACGGTATGATAAGGACAAGAACACAAAACAAAAAATAAATATGGCCTTTTAAAAAGTGTACTTTTTAAAAGGATAATCTAGAATGTATTGAAGTTACTAAAACAAAGTCAGATCACTCATTAATTTAAATAAAAATACATGATCCTCATCCTACAAAGTGATCATTCTAACTTGAATGTGAATCTCAGCAACTAACAGCAGTCAATGAGTATCTATTTGGAAACTATATACCTAATATCATATTATGCCAAAGGTAAGGTTGTTGACCTCACAGAATATATGAGTCATTAATCAATCAATAGCCTAGTGATTGTCATAAAATATTGAGGAATACTGGAAAACTAACAAATTTTTGTGCACGTTGTTTATCTTGTCCTTCTGAGAGACTTGGAGAACTAGATGAGATTAGTTGGGAAAAGAAGTCTCATTTTGCCCAGAAAATTTTCAGAATCCAACATAGTTCTGGGCTAATCAAAGACTAAAGAAACTGTATAAGAAGTAGGTTTGGAAGTCAAGCAGTCTTATTTTAAATTAGCATATTTTAGTCAAAAGTATGGAATTTACAATTAGCAGTCAGTTAGGAATTTTTGTAATATCCTCTGATGCCAAATGACCACTAACATCCTATTTACTACTATGATGATTCCTTAATAAGAGGTAGAAGGCATATAGATTTTTGATGGCTATAGTATAAATTGTAATCCAATGCTATGATCTCTAAAATTAAATCTTTTTTACTTAAATATAAGAACTCATTGAATCAAATGAGTGTTAATTAAAACAAATGTGGTATACATAAAACTGAGGTAAGATACCTCTTACTAGGGCTCCCTTTGTGCCTCAGCTGATAAAGAATCCACCTGCAATGCAGGAGACCCCAGTTCAATTCCTGGGTTAGGAAGTTCCCCTGGAGAAGGAAATGGCAACCCACTCCAGTATTCTTGCCTGGAAAATTCTATGGATAAAGGAGAATGGTGGGCTATAGTCCAAAGAGTCACAAAGAGTCGGACATGACTGAGTGACTTCTTTCACTTTCACCTGAAATTTACACAGTATCTTAGGCTCAGTTAGAAAAAAAGAAAAAAAAAAACCAACTAGCAACAAACAAAATTTCTTTATGGGCTTCCTTTGTGGCTCAGCTGGTAAAGAATCTGCCTGCAGTGTGGGAGACCTGGGTTTGACCCCTGGGTTGGGCAGATCCCCTGGAGAAGGGAAAGGCTACCCACTCCAGTATTGTGGCCTGGAGAATTCCATGGCTTTCATAGTTCATGGAGTCGCAAAGAGTCAGACATGACTAAGTAATTTTCACTGACTCACTCAAGATACCTCTAATTACATAGGAAATTTATAGAAGGATTGATCATTTAAAGAGAAGAATCATTTTTCCAGTAGCGCCACTGAAGAATGACATCCTCATGAACCTGGGCCATCTTCTCCAGTGAATACTGGGGACCTATTAATGGTCACAACCAACCAATTTCCATTATGGTTTGAAAGGCTGCTACAAACTGCTGAAATTCCTCCTTGAATAGGGAGCAACACCTATTATGCTGTTAATAGACTCCTTTGCAATAGTATTCTGTGGGCTTATTTCAATAACATCTCTGTTGTCAACAACTATTCCTCATCCTCTATAGGACAAAAGATTCAAATTATAGCTCCGATTCACATTAGCTAACATTTCAGTAATCATATCAATTTCTTTTTCATCAACAGATTTCTTAATTCTATCAATATAGTTAGCTTCTTTGTGACACTTTGTGGGCTCTATTTTGCAAAACAATTTTTGTCCTTCTTCAGTACCAGCTGTGCCCCAAACCTTTAAGCCATTAGCTCTAACAGTTTAGCATGGTGTTATTCCAACTCCTCCACTAGCCCCATGAACCAGAACACTTCCTCTAGCTTGCACATGGGCACTGAGGAGCAGAGCTCAAAAAAGCAGCAACATATGGGATACAACGGCAGCTCCTTGTTTAAAACTCATTTTTCTGGCAGTTTGTAAACAGTGTAATCTACTGACCGAGCATAATCTGCAGAGTGCCTAGAGATCATGCTGATAGTGAACTTCTGCCACCTTTCTAAGAGCAAATCAAACTAAGATCTTGGTGGTAGTCTGGGATGCCATCAGGTCTAACCCTGGCACATCTCTATCCTGTCTCGGTGGAAGAGCCAGGAGAGATGAGTAAGGTGTCTCTGTTGGTAAGGGACAGACTAATTCCAACCAAGGAAAGAAAGCTTCAGTGAAAAGTCTTTCTACACTCCCATCTAGAACAGAGAGGGACGCTTCTGGTGGAAAGAAGAAATGGCTTTGGATGCCACTTTTTTCTCTCTTACAAATGGGAGTTAGCAATTCCAAAACCACTCCTTTAAAATGTATTTTAAAAAACAGCTGGGACACACAGTTTAAAAAGGCATACCTGATCTTCTTCTGTGATACTGAATGACCACAGTATCCTTTGGAAGATAGGGAATGCTGGCCGGTTGAAGTCTCTCAATTATGATATTGTTTTAAAAAACTAGACTGGTTCCAAAGAAAACAAGAGAAATGGGTAGAAGTGACAAATGTGTTGCTCTTTTTCTCTCTGCGAGACACATGCCAGACTTGTGTTCTAAGGATGCAGATTTGGGTGTGAAATCTTCAGTTGCCTCCTTTTCTCCTACTTTGCTCCTGTATCAGGGGCTCCCAACTGAACAGGCTGAGAATCAAGGCACCCTCTCAGGAGGGGTTGCCTCAGTCTCAGTAAAAATTCAAACAGTACCAATTGTGGTCGATACTATTGAGAGGATCCAAAAAGTACATAGAAGCCTTTATGGGACTAACTTTACCTTATTACCTTACCTGGAGAGATATAATGTATGTCTTGGGACAGACACTGATTCCTGACTCAAAAACTTGAGTTTTAGGGGAGGCTACTACCTTAGATCCAACCAGTCCATTCTGAAGGAGATCAGCCCTGGGATTTCTTTGGAAGGAATGATGCTAAAGCTAAAACTCCAGTACTTTGGCCACCTAATGCAAAGAGTTGACTCATTGGAAAAGACTCTGATGCTGGGAGGGATTGGGGGGCAGGAGAATGGGAAGACAGAGGATGAGATGGCTGGATGGCATCACTGACTCGATGGACGTGAGTCTGGGTGAACTCCGGAAGTTGGTGGTGGACAGGGAGGCCTGGCGTGCTGCGATTCATGGGGTCACAAAGAGTCAGACACGACTGAGCAACTGAACTGAACTGAACTACCTTCAGAGATAAATGGTTTGAGCGTGAGACAGGGGAAAGAGGGAATATGAAATAGCCCTTCTTCCTGCTGGTAGCCAAATGGTTCCCATAACAGAGCCACTTTGCTGTATGTATTCCTATAGGACTCAAGTGAGCACGTGCTAAGACTTTATGTTAAGTTGGCTGGCATAGAACAGGGAGAGAAGGATACCCCTGATAAACTCCTAGTTTAGACTACAGGAGGCTCTCCAAAGTTTACTGGCATTGATCTCAAAATTACAGAGGAAGAAATGATCTTAAAAGATAGATTTGTCTCTTAGTCAATTCCAGATATCTGCCATAAGTTACAAAACCAGGTGTATGGACCAAATCAGTCTAGATAATCTGTAGCAACTGGCTCAGATGGCATATTATGGTAGAGAATATGAGGAGGAAAATAATAGGGAAAAGAGAACCAGGTAAAAGACTGAAGCCCCAACAATGGCTGTTAGACCTGCTCTGAAACAGCTTGAGAAAAATGCCCAGAGGAACCCAGGTGAAAAGGGATGGATTTGTTATTACTGTGGAAATGAGGGGCATCTTAAGCGGGATTGCCCTGAGGCATCTCAGCCACCCCCAGCTCCAGGTCCAGTCTGGAAAGGATCTTACTGGAGAAGAGTCTGTCCTGTGAGGTGTAGGCACCAGGGGTCAGACTCTCAAGACAATCAGGACTGAAGGTGCCCAGGGGTCCCCACCCAAGCTCCTGTCCTAATTACACTGAGGAACCCCAGGTATTAATAACTGTGGAGGGCTAATCAGTCGATTTCTTTTGGGTACTGGGGCAAATTTCTCCCTGTTCGCTAAAGCCCCTGGTCTGCTTTCCTCCCAATCCATTACCATAATGGGACTGTCCGGATGAGCCAAAGGTTATTATGTCAGTCATCATTTAAGCTACAACTGGGACTCTGCTGTTTTCTCACAAGTTTCTAATCATGCCAGAGTCTCTCTCACCCCTTCTGGGGAAGGATATACTGAACAATGTCCAGACCTCTATTTTCATGAATATGGAACCCACTTTTTCATGGAACAAACTGTAAATCCTAGAATGTGGACTGATGGAAAAACTTTGGGTCAAACACAAAATGCTGTTCTTATCTCTATCAAGCTCAATGACCCTCACCTATTTTCATGTCAAAAGTGGTATCCACTAAAGCTGGAGTTTAATGAATGGGCAATATCTTACTGTACTGACTTCTCATGATGTAAGTGAGATCTTAAACTCTATAAAGTTCAGAGCAACAATGCTCCACATTTAAAGCTGCTGTACCTCAAGGGGTGTCAAAAGCTCTAGGAATAGAATATCACTTACACTGTTCCTAGAGATCCCAATCTTCAGAAAAAGTTATTAGAAGACAACTGCATAAGCTAACTCAGGAAACACAAGACTGTTTACATTCTACTCATAGCTTTAATGAGGGCTCAAACTGCCCCTAAGAAGAAGGACTGTCTCTCTGATAGACTGTTTTTGTGCACAGATAATGTCATAGATCCTGAAGCCTTAAAATTAAGAATGTAACTCAGCTTTTAGCTTTTCAACAGACATTACCAGGAGATTAACTCCTGACCCAGCCTTTGAGTCAAACAAGCTGGTGTTTGAGCCAGGAACTGAGATAAGCCTGAGAATCTATGTAGGCTTGCTTCTGCTGACTCCAAAAGTCCTGAGTCTGACCCTCAAGATAATTCCTTCCTGTTCTGGGCTTATTCCTATATTTCATTCCACAATTGGTCCACTGCTGGGTCTGAGGAGCACTCCCCTCCTCATCAATTGAAGACTTCCCATGGTGGGTTTCCTTACTTTAAGGAATGGACTTTCTTCAACTCTGTGATGACATCTAACAATCCTAAAATGGATTGATGTAACTATGGACATAATATGACTTTTAATTTTGATTTTAACTTGGTTTAATGACTATTTCGCCTTACATTGGTAACTGTTTAATGAGATTTGTTCTAACCGTCTGAAAGCTTTAAGTTACAAATAGTTGTCCAGGCTTCTACAAATACCACAAACTCCTCTATTACTTGGATCAAAGACCCTCTGAGGGTTAGGAGAATATGTTTCCTTAACAATTCAGAGACCACACCTCTCAACAACAGGAAGGGGTTGTGGAGCAAAATTGATGCCCCTTTCCTTTGGCAATACAATTCTCCTAAAAGAAAAGGAGGAAATGAGAGAGTCAATTCCTAGGCAGGTTGATAAGTCCAGTATCCCAGCGAGGAGATATGGATCTGGGGCTCTCGAAGCAGAGACATGGGTCTGGAATTCTCGAGGAGGAGGAAAGGACAAACATCTCTTTTTTCTCTATATTCCTTAGTCTTAGTTACATAAAATGTTTTTTGTTTTTTTTTCTTTAAGCCTCGAACTGATGCTTACACAACGAACAACTCAGTTTAAACTCTGTACTAGGGATTATATAATAACAATGTATCCTGCTTGAGGACAGTTTCTCCTTCCTGAAAGTAAACTCACTCAGTCATGTCCAACTCTGTAACACCATGGGCTGTAGCCTACCAGGCTCCTCCATCCATGGAATTTTCCAGGCAAGAGTACTAAAATCGGTTGCCATTTTCTTCTCCAGGGGAATCTTACCAACCCAAGGATTGAACCCAGGTCTCCTGCATTGCAGGCAGATGCTTTACCTTCTGAACCAGCAGGGAAGCTTAGTGAAAACCTTCTGGCTGATCCTGTTATCTTAAAATGTAAACTATTGAAGTGAGTCTTTTGCTTTACTACCTTGAGACATTCTTTTGATTATTGTAATAACTAATTAAAGGATATAACTCCCTTGCTAACACTAGCAAGGGGGCATTCTCCATTTCCTTCTGATGTCTATATCAGAAGTTTTCTCTGTTCCATTTCTTACTTTAATAAAACTCTGCTACACAAAAGCTCTTGAGTGATCATGCCTGGTCCCTGGTCCCAAAGCTAAATCTTCTTCAGAGATCATGAATCCAGCATAGTTCACCATAAGCTATCATCAGCAAGGCTTTTCCCTGTGCTCATGTGTCTTGCAAGGGTCTAGAGTTGGCTGTGATTCCTCTTGTTCTTTTGTGATTATTATCTATTTTATTGAACTTGTTCCTTACCTGTCTACAGAGAAAAATATTAGACTGTATAAAATTAAAATTTAAAAAATTCAGCATGCATGTTCTACCATTGGTTGATCTAGAACTAAAAGTAAACACTAAGTTGCTAAAATACACATGCCACAAATAATAATCTTTGAAATGAAAATAATCACTTTTGGATCTATAGGCTTTAAGCCATTGACACTGCTCACCTTGGCTCACATATGGGACAATATAGCAGATATTCATTGTTGTTTACTACAATGTCATGTAGAAGTATTTTTTTTTTAATTTAGGTAGGAACTCACACCACTAAATTTGCAGAGAAAATATTGCGCTTTTGATTATAAAAATTTGTCCAAGGGATTTAAATGTTTTTTAAACGTATACAGTAACTAGTATAGCTATAGAAGGCAAACATATAAGACTATCCATTTTATGTTTAAGGAGATGGAATTTTCATTGAATAAAATGTAAACTTTTGAATTTATAATAAGAATATTAGTCCATCCCATAGCTGTACATAGAATTATTTGGGCTGAACAGATACAAACTAAAAGAGGCCATTTAATGACTGAGCATAAATATAAATGTAAATATAAATATAAATCTCTTCACAATAGTAAGAGCTGGCTGACCTTTGCAAACACATTAAAAATCATAAGTCCCAAAAACAAAGGTAAGATTCTGGAAGAGTCAAGTCATTGTCATTCCCATAACCCTCCAAAGTTCAGTGTTCAGCAAAAGAAGGAAATGAAAATATATACAATAAAACTTGGGTATTTTATAGGAAATGTACTTCAATATATATTTTAAATGCTATATTTGTTTCTGGCCTGTAAATATGATTACACAATTTTAAGGTCCAAATTTTATCTCTCTGTCTTACAATTTTGAATTTTGAAATCAAGAACCAGATAATTTCATATTATTTTTCAAACCAACTTGCATTGTCTTCACCAATCCCATCTTTGAGATCCAACATACTATGTTTGATTACTGGCATTCCTCAAAGCCACCAACAACATGGTGTACCATCTTCTCAAAATAAGCTTTCCTGCTAAAAATCATAGGAAAACTACATGGCTTTGTTTCATTAAGAATTAAAGATAAGGTAATTCCTTATTATTAACTATAACTACATAGAGAAAAATATGAGCTCCTCCACTTTGGCCAGAATTATTTTGTATCTTACAAGAAAAATAGCTTGAATTACCAGAAAGATGAATAACTTTCTCCTTTTTGCTTTTATGAATTTAGAGCTTTTAAAATATTTAAAACTTTATTTTTCAAATTATATCTCTAGATAGAATCAGCATAGAGATCAAGAAATAGAGCATTATCAGTCCCTCACCCCCTCTACCTCCTACACCCCTGCCAAGAATAATAACTGTTCTGGTTAGTTTTTCCTATTTTTGGAGATTATATAAATGGAATTAAAGAAATTGTGTTCATTTGTTTGTTTATTTTGGTATGAATTCATTTGCTCACATGTATTAATGTATGTGGGGAAGGCAATGGCACCCCACTCCAGTACTCTTGCCTGGAAAATCCCATGGACCGAGGAGTCTGGTAGGCTGCGGTCCACCGGGCCGCTAAGAGTCGGACACGACTGAGTGACTTCACTTTCTTTTTTCACTTTCATGCATTAGAGAAGGCAATGGCAACCCACTCCAGCACTCTTGCCTGGAGAATCCCAGGGACGGCAGAGCCTGGTGGGCTGCCGTCTATGGGTTCGCACAGAGTTGGACACGACTGTAGCGACTTAGCAGCATTAATGTATGTACTGTTGCTGGACATTGAAATTGTTTGCAGATTTTTGACATTGCAGATAATTAACATATCTATATATAGTGGATTTTTAAAATATATATCTCTTATGAACATCTGTATGCAGTTTTACTGGGCAAAACCTTAAGAGTAGAAATAATTAATATATTTATGCTCACACTTAGGGAAATGAAGAGAAGTTTAAGTCATTCAGTCTTATCTGACTCTGTGAGCCCATGGACTGTAACGTCAGGCTCCTCTATCCATGGAATTCTCCAGGCAAGAATACTGGAGTGGGTGGCCATTTACCTCTCCAGGTGGTTGTCCCAATCCAGGGTTTGAACCTGTGTCTCTTATGGTGTCTGCATTGCAGGTGAATTCTTTACCATCTGAGCCACCAGTGTAGATGATGTCAAACCATTTCCCAAAATACTGTATTAACTTATATATTATCAGCAATATTTGAGAGTTCTAGATATTTTGAAATTTGTTTTTTGTTTTTTGGGTTTTTTTTGTTGTTGTTGTTGTTGTTTTTTAGCTATCCTGAAGAGCAAGTGGTGATTTCGTATTGTTTATTCTATAATTCCCTGCTGCTGCTGCTGCTGCTGCTGCTAAGTCGCTTCAGTCGTGTCCGACTCTGTGCTGCCCCAGAGACGGCAGCCTACCAGGCTCCCCCATCCCTAGGATTCTCCAGGCAGGAACACTGGAGTATGTCGCCATGTCCTTCTCCAATGCATGAAAGTGAAAAGTGAAAGTGAAATCACTCAGTCGTGTCCGACTTCTAGCGACCCCATGGACTGCAGCCTATCAGGTTCCTCCATAATTCCCTAGTAATGAATAAAATCGAATGCCTCTTTATACAATCGTTGCCGATTTTTGTGTTGTTATGCAGTGTCTATTCCAGTCTGATTCCTATCTTTTTTGTCTTGAGCTCTTTGTTTTGCTTTCACTCATCCATTTGAAATTGACTTGTGGCATATCTGACTTCCCTTGTGGTTCAGGAGGTAAAGCATCTGCCTACAATGCAGGAGACCCGGGTTTGATCCCTGGGTTGAGAATTTCCCCTGGAGAAGGAAATGGAAACCCACTCCAATATTCTTGCCTGGAAAATCCCATGGACAGAAAAGCCTGTAGGCTACAGTACATGGGGTCCCCAAGAGTCGGAGACTACTGAGCCACTTCACTTCACTTGTAGCATATTTTAGGGACTATTGGATTCTGCTGATAATATAGCCTTTAAATTATTTTGAATCACATTGATT
>SJYC01132272.1:0-10856 GCA_006408675.1 Madoqua kirkii
TTATTTGAAATGTAGAATGAGGTTAATAGCATTAGAATTCTTAGGTTTCTAGCTTTAGTGAGAAAATGTTGAAAGTAATAATTGACTTAAAGCTCTTCAAAATTTCACATAGCTATAATGTGTTTTATGCTATTTAAATAAATAGTTCAAATTGCTAGTTCTTAGTTTTTCTTTCTAGTATTATTTATTCTCTGTAAATTACTTATGTACTTATGTTTTTTCTTTTTTTTTTTTTGTCTGTTTTCAGCTTTTTATTTTTTTTTATTCTACTTTACAATGCTGTATTGGTTTTGCCATAATTTGACATGAATCAGCCACATGTGTACATGTGCTCCCAATCCTGAAACCCCCTCCCACCTCCCGCCCCATATCATCTCTCTGGATCATCCCCGTGTACCAGCCCCAAGCATCCTGTATCCTAACCCCTAAGACCTTTTTTATGTAAAGTACCTGATTTTGATAAAGGTCAGGACTGCTGACCCCGCGTGACTCTGTATTCATCCCTATATGTAACAAAAGGTATATAAGAAAACCAGAAAAATAAAGAAATGGGATCAGTTCCTGGAGAAAAAAAAAAAAATATATTAATGATCCAGATAACCATGATGGTGTGTTCATTCACCTAGAGCCAGATATGCTGGAGAATGAAGTTATGTGGGCCTTAGGAAACATTGCTGAGGGGATAGAATTTTCAGCTGAGCTATTTCAAATCCTAAAAGATGATGCTATTAAAGTCTTGCATTCAATATGTCAACAAATTTGGAAAACTCAGCAGAGGTCACAGGACTGGAAGACAGTTTTCATTCCAGTCCCAAAGAAGAACAATGCCAAAGAATATTCAAATTACCATACAATTGTACTCATTTCACATGCTAACAAGGTAATGCTCAAAATCCTTCAAGTTAGGCTTCAGTACTACAGGAACCAAAAATTTCAGATGTACAAGTTGGGTTTAGAAAAGGCAGAAGAACCAGAGATCAAATTACCAATATCTGCTGGATTGTAGAAAAAGCAAGAGAATTCCAGGAAAAAAAAAAAAAAAAGTATTTACTTCTGCTTCACTGACTACTTTAGAGACTTTGACTATGTGGATCACAAAAAAACTGGAAAATTCTTAAGGAGCTGGGAATACCAGACCACCTTACCTGTCTTATGAGAAACCTGTATGCAAATCAAGAAGCAACAGCTAGAACCAGGCATGGAACACCTGACTGGTTCTAAATTGTGAAAGCATTATGATAAGGCTGTATATTGTCACCCTGCTTATTTAACTTATAAGCAGAGTACATCATTAAAAATGTACTACAAATGACTTAATGTATTAAGTCATTAAATGGACTTAATGAATCTACAAGCTATGATCAAGACTTCCAGGAGAAATATCAGCAATATCAGATATTCAGATGTATACCACCCTAAAGGCAAAGAGGAACTAAACAGTCTATTGATGGAGGCGAAAAAGGAGAGTGAAAAAGCTGACTTGAAACTCAGCATTAAAAAAATAAGATCATGGCATCCAGTCCCTTCATGGCAAATAGAGGAGGAAAAAGTAGAAGCAGTGACACATTTTCAATCACTTGATGATAACTACAGCCATGAAATAGAGACGCTTGCTCCTTAGGGACTGCAGAGCCTGGTGGGCTGCCGTCTATGGGTTCGCACAGAGTCGGACACAACTGAGGTGACTTAGCAGCAGCAGCTCCTTGAGAGGAAAGCATATTAAAAAACAGTGACATCGCTTTTCAAAAAATATTTGCACAGTCAAAGCTATGGTTTTTCCAGTAGTCATGTATGGATGTAAGAGTTGGACCATAAAGAAAAGTGAATGCTGAAAAACTGATATTTTTGAATTGTGGTGATGGAGAAGACTCTTGAGAGTCCTTTGGACAGCAAGGAGATCAAACGAGTCAATTCTAAGGAAATAAACCCTGAAAATTCACTGGAAAGTTTATTGCTGAGGCTCAAGCTCCAATATTTTGGCCACCTGATTTGAACATCCAACTCTTTGGAAAAGACCTTGATTCTGGGAAAGACTGAAGGCGAAAGGAGCAGCAGAAGATGAGAGGTTCAGATAGTGTCACTAACAAAATGGTCTTGAATTTGAGCCAACTCTGGGAGATAGGGGAGGACAGAGGAGCCTGACATGCTGCAATCCATGGATTGGCAAAAAGTCAGACAAACTTAAAAACTGAACAGCAACAAAAACAAACATAAGAAACAAGCCAACAAAGAAAAATATTGTATCTTGAAAGTACAATGTACTAAAGCACTTGAAAAATTACATTGACTGTAATGACTAATGTTAAATAGGCAGTCTTGAATCATCATACATGTCCCTAAATACACTTGAGAGCTCCTTCCCATACCCACAAACACTCAACAGAAAGCAACACTACATTATTTTTTTCTTGAGACTTTACAGGAGTTTTGTCTAAAAACGTAGTATAAAATTCATCAAGAAGAAATTAATGTCAACAGTCAACTCTGGCTTACCATATTTTGACAGAAGGAAAGAGAAATGCATTTTTCTTTTTTGAGTATTCTCTCTGTGTTAGTCCATGTACTGGCTTTTTGTTTACATGATCTCTTTAAAACCTTTTAAATCATCCATGAAGTAGATTATCATTTTTGCTTTTCAAATAAATTAAAAGTTAATAAAATTAAGTCCCTGTAATAAGGAAGAGCCAGACTTCATACCCAGACTTGGCTAAAATTCATACTCCAATCTCTTTTCATAATAAAAATCAGATTTTTTAATAAAAACAAGACAACTGTCCATTGGAGACCAGAGATCATTTCCCACCAGTTTCCAGAATACAGGCAAGCAGATAGAAGAAACCAAATAAAATGTTTCTGAATAAACAGACAATTCTATTTCAAAGAGTAGGCTATCGCAATCAACCCTTCTATGTCAGAGTAATGAGTAATGATTTGAAGGATTTATAAATGTCTACAGTGCTGCTGAAGAAAAAGGAAAAAAAAATAACATTTTAAATAATGTTAAAGCAGCACAGGGAGAAACTTCTTTTTGATGGAAAGAAAATATGAGCAGTACATTAGTTTCCTATTTCTTCTATAAATTAGTGGCTTAAACAATATAAATGTATTATCTTCAAATTCTACAGGCCAGAATGATATCATTGGGCTAAAGTTAATGTGTGAGCAGGTCTACACTGATTTCTGGAGGCTCTGTTTTGTTGCCTTTTTTAGCTTCTTGAATCTGCTTGCCCGCACTCCTTGGTTCATGGTCTCCTTCCATCTTCAAAGGTAGTGATGGCTAATTGAGTCCTTCTCATGCTGCATAACTCTGACCCTGACAGTCCTATCTTATGTCAATTATAAAGACTTTTGTAATCACATTGGAGTCACCTAGATAACCCAAGATAACTGCACCATCTCAAATCTTTAATCACACTTGGGAAGTCCTTTGGTCTTTAAAGGTATATGACCTATGACATATGGCAGAAAGCAAAGAGAAACTAAAAAGCCTCTTGATGAGAGTGAAAGAGGAGAATGAAAAAGCTGGCTTAAATTCTATTTCAAAGAGTAGGCTATCGCAATCAACCCTTCTATGTCAGAGTAATGAGTAATGATTTGAAGGATTTATAAATGTCTACAGTGCTGCTGAAGAAAAAGGAAAAAAAAATAACATTTTAAATAATGTTAAAGCAGCACAGGGAGAAACTTCTTTTTGATGGAAAGAAAATATGAGCAGTACATTAGTTTCCTATTTCTTCTATAAATTAGTGGCTTAAACAATATAAATGTATTATCTTCAAATTCTACAGGCCAGAATGATATCATTGGGCTAAAGTTAATGTGTGAGCAGGTCTACACTGATTTCTGGAGGCTCTGTTTTGTTGCCTTTTTTAGCTTCTTGAATCTGCTTGCCCGCACTCCTTGGTTCATGGTCTCCTTCCATCTTCAAAGGTAGTGATGGCTAATTGAGTCCTTCTCATGCTGCATAACTCTGACCCTGACAGTCCTATCTTATGTCAATTATAAAGACTTTTGTAATCACATTGGAGTCACCTAGATAACCCAAGATAACTGCACCATCTCAAATCTTTAATCACACTTGGGAAGTCCTTTGGTCTTTAAAGGTATATGACCTATGACATATGGCAGAAAGCAAAGAGAAACTAAAAAGCCTCTTGATGAGAGTGAAAGAGGAGAATGAAAAAGCTGGCTTAAACTCAACATTCAGAAAATGAAGATCATGGCATCTGGTCCCATCATTTCATGAGAAATAGATAGAAACAGTATCAGACTACCTTTTGGGCTCCAAAGTCACTGCAGATGGTGACGGCAGCCATGAAATTAAAACACACTTACTCCTTGGACGAAAAGTTATGGCCAACCTAGATAGCATATTGAAAAGCACAGACATTACTTTGCCAACAAAAGTCCATCTAGTCAAGGCTATGGTTTTTCCAGTGGTCATGTATGGATGTGGAGATCAGCCCTGGGTGTTCTTTGGAAGGAATGATGCCAAAGCTGAAACTCCAGTACTTTGGCCACCTCATGAGAAGAGTTGACTCGTTGAGAAAGACTCTGATGCTGGGAGGGATTGGAGGCAGGAGGAGAAGGGGACAACAGAGGATGAGATGGCTGGATGGCATCACCAACTAGATGGATGTGAGTTTGAGTGAACTCCGGGAGCTGGTGATGGACAGGGAGGCCTGGCATGCTGCGATTCATGGGGTCACAAAGAGTGGGACATGACTAAGTGACTGAACTGAATTGAACTGAACGGATTCAATTAATTCCAAGGATTAAGATATGGGCATGGAGAAGGGAATTTTTTTTTTGCTACACCAGTCATATTATTGCTTTTGTTAAAAATATAAAATTCAGAAACTATATTTATGAAACAGAAAAGTTTTAGGATGCTTAGAGATGACAAATTTAGGGAAAGCAAAATTCTGTGATATGGCAAACATGAGAGTTTTTTATAATTTTCTTTTAGGCACAAACAACATTACTGACTCTGGTAACTAATGGTAGTTATGGACCAAATTGTGTCTTCCCCACATTCCTATGTGGTGACTTAGCTCCTAAGATGATTTTGAGACAGGACCATTATGGAAGTAATTCAGGTTAAATGAGGATGTAAGTGTGGAGCTCTGATCCAAAAGGACTAGTATCCTTTTAAGAGGAAACACCAGAAAGCTAGTGCTCTTTCTTGCTGCCTTCCTCTCTCTCTCTCTCTCTATCCCTGTCTTTGTCTCTCTATCTTTATTACACCTCCCTGTGAGGACACAGAGAGAAGATGGTCATCCACCATCCAGGAAGAGAGGTGACACCAGAAACCAACTCTGATACACCTTGATCTTGAACTTCCAGCCTCCAGAAATGTGAGGGAAAATTTTCCTTTGCTTAAGCCATATGGTATTTCCTTATGGCATTCCAAGCAGACTAGCACAATAATAATAGTAGTTACTTAATAATTAAGAAGTTCCCAAGCTATAAGTTTTCAGTACGTCATTTCACCTTATCCCCATAATGCTCAGGCACTTCAACTGTGTCCAACTCTCTTCAGTCCCATGAGTTATAGCCTGCCAGGCTAACTCTGTCCATGGGATTTTCCCTCCAATAATACTGGAGTGGGCTGTCATGCCCTCCTCCAGGGGATCTTCCTAGTGCAGCAATCAAAGCCACATCATCTGGTCTCTTGCATTGCAGGAGGATTCTTTACTGTTGAGCCACTAAGGAATCCCTTATCCTCATAATAATCCAGTGTTATTGATTATCCACATTTTATTGGTAAAGAAAGAGGAGTAAGAAGGATTAAATGATATGTCTAAGATTACACAACTAGGAAAAGGCAGAAGATTCTCATCCAAAACTTATCTTCTTACCAGAGACAATACATATTCTTAACTATTTCACTTTGGGGCCTTCCCTTCAGTTTGGCAAAAACTTCACAATATTATAATTATCCTTCAAATAAATAAATTAATTAAAAATAATTAATTGCAAAATTATGCTGAGCATCTAAAAAATAAAGAGACAAGCCATTAAAAAAAAAAAACAACGATAACATAATCCTGTGCTGTGCTTTGCTATGCTTTGTCACTCAGTCATGCCCTACTCTGTCACCCCATCAACTGTAGCCCATCAGGTTCCTCTGCCCATCAGGATTCTCCAGGCAAGAATACTAGAGTGGGTTGCTGTGCCTTCCTCCAGGAGATCTTCCCAACTCAGGAATCAAACACAGATAACATAATCCTAAACCTCTCTAAAGTTTGTGATTTGTGGGGAGTGGGCAGGACAGTTTGTGTCAATTAGCATAAAATTTTTCTTTAGGTATTAGGTTTTTAGAAACTTCTATGTGTAAGAACAATGAGAAACTAACATTTTACTAGGGAATTTCTACATTTTAATAAATTCCCTGGAGGCTGAGAATATAGAATGATAAATGGGAACAGGGTAATCAAGCCTACTTTTTAACTACATCAGGAAATTGTTGACAGGCTGTGTAGATAATCTGGCTTAGATTAAAACTACTCAATGAAGTGCTTCTATATATATATCCCTCCCTAAAAATATCCTGTCTCCTTACTTCATGAGAGCTTGAGGCA
The DNA here is from genome assembly GCA_006408675.1 of Madoqua kirkii. Taxonomy (NCBI): domain Eukaryota; kingdom Metazoa; phylum Chordata; class Mammalia; order Artiodactyla; family Bovidae; genus Madoqua; species Madoqua kirkii. The sequence continues at coordinate 6,585 of SJYC01132272.1, forward strand.
AAGTAGAAACACCAGGATTTAAAAGGAGAATTTTTTTCCCCCCTATACTTTTGTACTTTTGGACAGATTTTGAACAGGGACAAAGACCTGCCTCTTTATCTATAATCTATAAAAAACAATATGATTATTTTGGTGATTAAATGTTATAATAAATAGATTATGTGCTTATCATCACCATAAAAATGTAAAGCATTAGAGTTGTAAAAATTAAAAAGTGATTTGGCATTCATGCTATTTTCAAAATATTTTCATGGTGAGCAAACTATGTCAAAGTATACACAATAATACTCATGTATACAATATATGTACATGTTAGGATAAGTGTGAGATAATAAGGAAATATAGATATATAGATCAATATCTGTGCCTGGTTCTTGATGCAGAGCTCCTAAAGCTCCTGTAAGTAGAGGTACTAGGAGAATCTTTTGTTCTAACATTTAGTGTTTGATTTTGGTACCTAACATACTGCTCCAAAGACCCCTATAATTTTCTGAGTGATAAGATTTTCTGACACTGAATTCCTAAATCCCTTGGAATTTTCTAGGGGATAGGTGATAGGAATCTTCATTGGTTCTAATGGAGTGACCTTGGTGGTCTTCTGGAAGGACACTGGTCACCAGACAGACCAAGCCACAATTAATTAGAAGCTTGGAACCTAAACCATCATGTACACTAAAATTAAAAAAGAAATGAAATAAACTTCATTGTTCCTTTCATCTCTTGTAGCTAAAATATCTGGAGAGATATCAGATGAATTTACTTTTTCTGCATTAACAAGCCCTGGATGATGCTTGTTAAGTCTGTACTTTTCCCACTAAAATCAAATGAGTTTGCTTACTTGTTTGTTTGTTTATCTATATATTTCTATAGGCACTATGTGATTTAGTTGTGAAGACTTAACCAAAAAGAAATGATCAAAAAGAAAAGTGACCTTGCAAAAGCAGAATCTAATTATTCTTTATCTGTATATCTTTGCTTAGTTTATTAGCCATTTGGTACACAATATATTCAATCTTTAGATTTTTTCAGAAATTGTAGAGGTAATATAAGATGAAACAATTTAGCTGCTGCAACTATTTAGTGCAATGAACAAGCTAAATTTATCCCTTAGAAAGTACCTGATAAATATGTGTCAAACAGAGGGTCATGGTTCTTGCAATATGTCACTTAATTCAAGAATTATAATCTTCTCCAAGACATCTGATAAGAAAAGATAATTTTTGCTGCCATATACATTCATAAACTTTCAAAGTTCAGGTAATCAAACACTTAAATTTTTAAGCAATGTTCATAGTAAAAAGTGAAAATAAATTTTTGTTATGACAGAATACGAAATCTAGCTCTGTAAATGTCAAGTAATATGCTACTCCTCTATACCTGTCCTCACACTGCCTACCTTAGCATTTCATTTAACCACATTTGGGCCCAAATTGATTTTTGAAAAGGTTAGTAGAATGTTCTTGATTTGTCTGCCTAACAGCCCTTCCTCCATTATTTTGGATGTTGAACTCCATCTTTTTCCCCTTGGATGACTGCACCTCCATTTTCCATGTGCTCTTAATGGAACTGTCAACCACAGTCCTCTGCACCCTAGTCTTGCCCTAGTCTCTCCCCTATAGACACTTAATCTTTGAGCTTCAAAGTCCATGACCCCAGCTGTCTTGATGATATTACTCAAAATGCAGTGTTTTGAGTTGCTAAGACTGCTGAAGCTTTTTTTTTTTTTTTTGGTCCTTTCTTAGATCTCATTCAGCTTTTCCTTTGATAGGCACAAGCCACCAAGTATTCTAATGAGAAGTCCTTTTTAGTATAAGTCAGTAAGAGGTTTTTCTGTTGTTTCTAACCAAGTAATCGTTCCAAGTACAAGTGGAAAGACAAATTTAGTCCATGTCAAAGGATGGGGACCATACTTCCTTACCTAGAGAAAAAGTTTGGATTTTCCATCCCAAGGAACCAAAACACATTATAAACTGTAAATATTCCTTGATACCTACAGAAACACTGTCAATCAAATTAATGGTACTCAAATCTAGAGTCCAAAATAATTCATGACTGTAATCCTAACAGTCAGGACTACAACCATTGTTTATACAAAGAGCATAGAAACATGTGAACTCTGTGTATACAATAAGCTGTAGGAGGAAATGAAAGTACTTGAGTATGTGAGTCCTGCATTTTTAAGTGTCACTCAAATATCAGAGCTACTAACAATAAAATAATAACTATATCTTTTTCATTAGGCATTCCTAGTGTTTTCATAAGGTAAGTACTTTGCAGGCATCATTTTGCTTAAAATTCTCAAAGAACCTAAGAGGCAGAGACATATTTATTTTCATATAATGTTGAAGATTCTAAAGCTGAGAAAAAATTAGTAAAGATCAAAGATATGTCTGGAACCCAGGCCTGCCTTATACCAAAGTCAGAAACCTTAAGCAATTTATTTTATTAGATTTCTCAATATCTGCCATTTTTACTGCTGTTCTACTAAGGTTATTTTGAGATGTTTAATTGGTAAATATCTGATTTCTAATGTTTTTCTTAATAAATATTTTTTTACATAATTTCCATTTACCTCTTGTCTTTTAACTTTGTGTACATCTTACAGTTATGGAGTATCATTTAATAGGAATCTTCCATTAATGAAATTGAGCTCCTGGAATGGTTGGAGTCTCTAACTGTCTTCTGCATTTTAACAGAATATAAACATAGCAGTCTCTAACAGGAAATCTTGATGGCAAGCATACAACATAAATTAATAACTAGCAACAGACTTTCAAAATTGAAAGTGACAGCACTTAAAATAATGATTTCCTTTAAATTGTTTGTAATTATTTTTAAGATGTTACATAAGGGACTAATTAGGTACAATATACCAGGAGGGAGAAAAAAACAGGAGCCAAGATAGATTAATTGAACTTATAAACATTCCTGGGGATAAAAAATAAATTAGCTTCAAGAGAAGAATTGACTACTAAACTTGTATTTTGAACCACGATTAAAAAGAATGACAGGCTAAATTTATATTCCTTACACCTGAAATAAAATTCTCAGTTTCTGCTTTTAAATTTATATTCCATGTAAATTAAATCAAAATGGATACCTCATAAAATAGAAATATGAATAAAATTAGGAATATTTAAGAATACACTAAAGTTTTAAATTATGTTTACTGGGTAGATTTTACTGGTAGATTTATTACAGTTTCATTTCATCAGCATACAGGTCTCCTCTCTTTATTTGACATTAGCTATAGTCACTGTGTATCCCAAGTAAGGTGTCATCCAATAATTTTTATTAGTCATAAACTGTTTCCTTCAATATCTGTAACATTCACAGCTATTGCCACTATTTACTTTTCTTGAAATGCCTTTCACTTGAACAACTATCATTATATAAACATTACTTTTTTTCCCCCACAACCTCTCCAAAGGCTCTTCCTTTGTCTCAATCACTAAATGAATGACCTCCCTGAAATTCAGTCTTTCAGTCTTTTCTCTTGCCAGTGTCTCAGAGAGACAAGGACAGATGGCCCTGGAGTATAATTAACTCTTCTCTTTTGCCAGACTAAAAAGTAATGAGGTCAATGGATCTGGATTAACGTGACCTAGGACAGACCAAGCAGGATTGAGAATCCCACAGAACTTGAGACACTGAAAACATCTGATAGTTCAGTCTATTTACAATCTTCCTATGTGATACTCTCTTGCATATTATATTATATTATCTAAACATAATGCTAAAATTTACTTTTGTCCAGAAATAACTCCAGAAAGAATGAAGGGATGGAGCCAAAACAAAAACAACACTCAGTTGTGGATGTGACTGGTGATAGAAGCAAGGTCTGATGCTGTAAAGAGCAATATTGCATAGGAACCTGGAATGTTAGGTCCATGAATCAAGGCAAATTGGAAGTGATCAAACAGGAGATGGAGTGAACATCGACCTTCTAGGAATCAGTGAACTAAGATGGACTAGAATAAGTGAATTTAACTCAAATGACCATCATATCTACTACTGTGGGTAAGAGTCCCTTAGAAGAAATGGAGTAGCCATAATAGTCAATAAAAGAGTCCAAAATCCAGTACTTGGATGCAACCTCAAAAACGACAAAATAATCTCTGTTCGTTTCCAAGGCACACCATTCAGTATCACGGTAATCCAAGTCTATGCCCCAACCAGCAAAGTTGAAGAAGCTGAAGTTGAACAGATCTATGAAAACCTAAAAGACGTTTTAGAACTAACACCCCAAAAAAGATGTCCTTTTCATTATAG
>SJYC01132275.1:0-15046 GCA_006408675.1 Madoqua kirkii
ATCTGACTTCTATAAGATTTAGCCTCTTTCCTGAAAATAATAAGATAAATTCTACTTTTATTCTTTCAAGTTGCCTTTTATCTTTCAGTACTTACTCTCAATATTATCCTTCATTTTTATCAACATCTTCTGAGTTCTTCTAATCTAATCTAGATTACATTACACAATTATATATTGTACTTAATGAAGCCTTTTATAACAAATTCTGAGCTACCAATATAGTATGAAAAATTATGTACAATCCTTCATAAACATCTTATTCAAAATATTATATTCTTTGCCACTGTACTCCATATACTTGACAGACTAAAATTACCTAAATGTAAAATGACCTATCTTACAGATAACTGCTATAGCACCTAATGGTGGTCCACACTGCCACTGCATCATCAGTAACTATTTCTTGATAAACTGTAAGAACTAATCCTTATAATTTTAATAAAATAAATTTATCCATTTATTTACTTGTTTAATATTGCTTCTCTGCATATTTTCTGTCTTCTTTCTCAATAGCATCCAAATATAGTTTTGGGTAACCATACTCCTTAATTATTAGTCTAACTGTTTTGGGTAGAACTGACTGATTCGATGGACATGAATTTGAGAAAGCTCCGGGAGCTGGTGATGGACAGGAAAGCCTGGCTTCCTACAGTCCATGAGGTCACAAAGAGTTGGACAGGACTGAGCGACTGAACTGACCAAATCTGCAGTATATATGCATAGACACATTACCCAGCTCTGGCTAATGAGGGCATTTTACGTTTATTGCTCATGTTCATGTGTGACAAATGTCTCATGCAAACCCAATGAAAGTCTTGACCAAGAATGCTACTGTAACCAATAAAACACACACACACAAAGTTTTATTGTTGTTGGCTAGAATTTTAATGTTTATGCCTATAAGAAGCTTCTGGAAAAGGCAATGGCACCCCACTCCAGTACTCTTGCTTGGAAAATCCCATGGACGGAGGAGCCTGGTAGGCTGCAGTCCATGGGGTCTCTACAAGTCGGATACTACTGAGCGACTTCACTTTCAGTTTTCACTTTTCACTTTCATGCATTGGAGAAGGAAATGGCAACCCACTCCAGTGTTCTTGCCTGGAGAATCTCAGGGACGGGGTAGCCTGATGGGCTGCCGTCTATGGGGTCGCACAGAGTTGGACACGACTAAAGTGACTTAGCATAAGAAGGTTCTTGTTTATAATATCAACACAAATAGAATAACTAAACGTTGAAAATATATCAACTACACTTTGATTAGTATTCTAAATGCTGTTATACTTGAAGCTGAGTAAACTCATTACTTCAGTTACTATTAGTAAAACAAAATTCCCCTGCATTTCTCTTTATATCTAGTATTTCAGTTCCTTGAAATCAAAAGTTCCATGTAACTTAAAAAAATGTTTAGATAAAAAAAGGATACATTCATCTAAGTAGGCACTTTTAAAGAAAGTTATCTGATATAACACAATTTTATTTCATAAGCAATTCATCTAGACATTGTCACAGCATCACTTCAGTGAAATAGGGGTGACTTTTGTAATCTTGAATCTAAAATGATACTTGTCTACCACAAAAAAGTATGGCACTTAGAAAAGTGACACTGAGATTATTTTGATGGAGTAATTTGATTATGAATAGAAATCTTTTGTATGATATTTTAGATTATAAACAGACATTGAGACTAATTGCTATTTGCCACATTGGCTTGTGGTTGACTTCAGTGATTGTGAACTCATTAAACCTGGAAAGGATTAACACTACAGAGCTATGGAAACACAGTATGATCCTCCGTAATCTTCCACCTTGCTAGCCGTACCCCTATGTATCCCTTTCTCTTTGTTGGAGGGTCAGACTGTGACTTGTCTCTAATGAACAGAATACACCAAAGAAGATGGGGTGTCACTTCAGTGATCATGTCACATAAGATTATAACTTTTCATTCTTGCTAGTAGACTCTTCCCTTGCTGGATTTAATGAAGTGACTGGCCATGTGAGATGGTGCTGCTGCTGCTAAGTCACTTCAGTCGTGTCCAACTCTGTGTGACCCCATAGACAGCATCCCACCAGGCTCCCCCAATCCCTGGGATTCTCCAGGCAATAACACTGGAGTGGGTTGCCATTTCCTTCTCCAACTCATGAAAGTGAAGTAGTCAGTTTTATCCAACCCTCAGCGACCCCATGGACTGCAGCTTTCTAGGCTCCTCCATCCATGGGATTTTCCAGGCAAGAGTATTGGTGTGGGGTGCCATTGCCTTCTCCATGTGAGATGGTGAATTCTGACCAATAATCAACAAGCAACTGAGACCCTCACTCCAACATCCATGTGGAACTGAACCCAATCAACAAAAGCATGATCTTGGAGGTAGACCGTTCTCTTGTTAAGCCTCAGTGAGATTCTAGCCCCAGACAACATTCTGACTAAAACCTGTGTGAGAATGTGAAACAGAGGACACAGGTAACACTTTCCTGACCTACAGAAACTTAAAGATGCTAAATGTGTTGTTTTAATTCATTATATTTTTTTCAAGAATTGAAAATCTTTTTTTTTTAATGTATAACAAAACTCCAAATGATACCAACAATCCACTTTATGGAAACATCAGATTAAGAGGAACTCCTTCTTATGTGCCCAAGAAGTAAAGATAAAAATACTTGTGCAAAATTCTACTAGCAAAACATTACATAAATATTTAATATCCATCACAAGAAAAATCAATACATTGTGGCATTCTCTTACAGTAGAACTTATAGAGCAGTGGAAATTAAAATGAAGCTACATATATTAACATGAATCAAGCAAAAAATGAAAAGAAAAACTGTGTTGAGTATAAAAAATAAAAGTTCCAGTAGGTTGTATACAGTATGGTAACATTTATATAAAAGTTAAAACATGTTAGTAATATTATATATTGCTTAAGGATTTATACATATATTATAAAAGCATAAAACTGTGATTGAGATTATGAATACCAAATTTAGTGCAGTAATTTTAAAAGGACTAACAGATCACAATAGCAAAATGTTAACAGTCTATATGGTAGGTAATTACATGGATATTTTTATATTATAAATTTCAGAATAGAAAAATGTTATTCAACTTAGTGATTTAAAATGCATGTGTTTTGAAATGAAGTCACACTTGCAAAAGATCTGGATAAAAGCAAAAAGTGCTCTGAAATTAAGTTTTCATGATCAGGGGCACGATGGAAAACTGTTTTCTTGATCTACTTGATTCTCTTTGGGATGGAATCAATTTGAAACTCAGTGCATCAGGGTACAGATATTCTTGATCAACATGATCAAAGTCCATCCTTGACTCAATTCCAAAGGTCAGAGAGAAGGAACATAGGAGGATGTATAGAAGGGAGCATGTTCATGATGATGGTGGGAAAGTAGAGTGAAGGGACGGGCATCTTGAGCCATCTCTAGTCCTTATAGCTTCTTTTCACTTGAGTCCCTTGCACAAGGAAGGAGGCAGTGTATCACAGAGTATGTAGGACCTGTTAGAGTTTCCACTACCTGTGGAAATAAGTGACTATGAAACTGATCACCCATACCACTTTGAAGCCCAGGAGGAAAGCCACAAAGATATAGGCAGGCATCTCTGGACCTGTGCTCCCAGTGGGTTTGTATATGTCCTGCATTGCTGTGGACAGTATGAGGCTGGCCTGGATGGGAGGCTGGGTCTTACGCTGCACCTTACAGGTAAATACACATTCAGACCCCTGCACTGAGACATTCAAGCTTTCCAAAGTGTAGTTCCCATCACTATTCTGCTTGGACAGGGGTTACACAGCTCCCTTGAACATATGGCAATTCTCCAACCAGCTGAGATGCACATTCTGTGGACAGAAACTCTGCACATGGCAGGTAACTGCTACCCCATCCAAGGAATGTGAAGACGGAAACAGTCACTGTAGAGGGGACTGTCACAGCCCAGAGAAAGCAGAAAATTACCATAGGAAGTTCACATGGGAACCAGCAAGCACCCTAAAGATAAGGGTCTTCTTCCTAGTGCCTGCCACGAGGGCTTAGGTATTGGTTAACAAATAAATGCATCAGTAAGTGCATGAGTGAATGCATGCTTGGATGGAAGCAAGAAGTAACGAAGCCTGAGCCATATAGAAAATTCCCATTAACTATCTACTTTACATATGGTAATATTAGTTTCCATGTTACTCTTTTCATACATCTCACCCTCTCCTCTTCACTCCCCATGTTCATAAGTCTATTCTCTATGTTTCTTCACTGATGCCCTGTAAATAAATTATCTCGTACCATTTTTCTAGATTCCATATATGTGTTAAAATATGATATTTATCTTTCTCTTTCTGACTCACTTCACTCTGTATAATACATTCTAAGTTCAGCCACCTCATTAGAACTGACTCAAATGCATTACTTTTTATGGCTGAATTATATTCCATTGTGTATATGAACCAATGGAGATGTATGAGCATATGCACAATGAGTTGCATGAGCTGCTCATATATTTTGGAAATTAATCCTTTGTCATTTGTTTCATACACTATTTTCTCCCACTCTGAGGGTTTTCTTTTCAGCTTGCTTATGGTTTCCTTTGCTGTGCATAATCTTTTAAGTATCATCAGGTCCCATTTGTTTACTTTTGTTTTTATTTCCTTTACTCTAGGAAGTGGGTCATAGAAGATCTTGCTTTGATTTATGTCATCAAGTGTTCTGCCTTTGATTTCCTCTAAGAATTTTATAGTTTCTGGTTTTACATTTAGGTCTTTAATCCATTTTGAGTTTATCTTTGTGTGTGGTGTTAGAAAGTATTCTAATTTCATATTTTTTTACTCGTAGTAGCTGTCCAGTTTTCCCAGCACCATTTATTGAAGAGGCTGTTTTTGTCCCATTGTATCTTCTTGCCTCCTTTGTCAACAATAAGGTACCCATAAGTGTATGGGTTTATTTCTGGGCTTTCTATCTTGTTTATTGGCCTATATTTCTGTTTTTGTGCCAGTACCATATCATCTTAATGACTGTAGCTTTGTACTATAATCTGAAGCCAGGAAGGTTGATACTTCCAGCTCCATTCTTCTTTCTCAAGACTGCTTTGGCTATTCAGGGTCTTTGTGTTTCTGTATGAATTATGAATTTTTTGTTCTAGTTCTGTAAAAAATGCCATTAGTAATTTAATAGCGATCACACTGAATCTGTAGATTGCATTTGGTAGTATAGTAATTTTCACAATATTGATTCTTCCTATGCAGGAACATGGAACATCTCTCCATCTGTCTTAGTTGTCTTTGATTCATTTAATTAGTGTCTTATAATTTTCTGTGTATAGTTCTTTTGTCTTCTTAGGTAAGTTTATTCCTAGATGTTTAATTCTTTTTGTTGTAATGGTGAATGGGATTGATTCCTTAATTTCTCTTTCTGATTTTTCATTGTTTATATATAGAAATGCAAGTGATTTCTGTGTACTGATTTTGTATCCTGCAACTTTGCTAAATTGACTAATTACCTCCAGTAATTTTCTGATACTATCTTTAGGGTTTTCTATGTACAGTATAATGTCATCTAGAAACAGTGAGAGATTAATTTCTTCTTTTCTGATGTGGATTCCTTTTATTTCTTTTTTTTTCCCCTCTGATTGCTATAGCTAGGACATCTAGAATTATATTGAATAATAGTGGTCAAAGTGGACACTCTTGTCTTGTTCCTGATCTTAGGGGTAATGTTTTCAGTTTTTCACCATTGAGAATATTTGCTGTAGGTTTATCACATATGGTCTTTACTATGTTGAGGTAGGTTTCTTTTATGCCCATTTTTTGAAGAGTTTCAATAATAAATGGGTGTTGAATTTTGTCAAAGGCTTTTTCTGCATCTATTGAGATTATCATATGGTTTTATCTTTCAATGTGTTAATATGGTGTATCACATGGATTGATTTGTATATATTGAAGAATCCTTGCATTCCTGGTATAAATCCAACTTAATCATTGTGTATGAGCTTTTTGATGTGTTGCTGAATTCTGTTTGCTAACATTTTGTTGAGGATTTTTGCATCTATATTCTTCAGTGATATTGGCCTGTAGATTTCTTTCTTTGTATTGTCTTTGTTTAATTTTGGTATCAGGGTGATTGTGGCCTGGTAGAAAAGTTTGAAAGTGTTCCTTCCTCTGCAATTTTTGGAAAGAATTTTATAAGGATAGGCATTAGCTCTTCTCTCAGTGTTTAATAGAATTCTCCTGTGAAGCCACCTGGTCCTGGGGTTTTGTCTTTTTGGGTGATATTTGATCACAGCTTCAAGTTCAGTGCTTGCAATTGGGTTGTTCATAATTTCTATTTCTTCCTGCTTCAATCTTGGAAGATTGAACTTTTCTAAGAATCTGTCCACTTCTCCCAGGTTATCCATTTTATTGCCATATTGTTCATAATAGTGTCTTACAATCCTTTGTATTTCTGCATTGTCTGTTGTAACCTCTCCTTTTCATTTCTAATTTTGTTGATTTGATTCTACTCTTTTTTTCTTGATGAGTCTGACTAAAGGTTTGTCAATTTTATCTTCTCAAAGAATCAGCTTTTAGTTTTATAAATCTTTACTATTGGTTCTTTCATTTATTTTTCATTTATTTCTGCTTGGATCTTTATGATTTCTTTCCTTCTACTAATTTTGAGGATTTTGTTTTGTTTGTTTGCTCTTCTTTTTCCAGTTGTTTTAGGTGTAAAGTTACTTTGTCTATTCAATGTTTTTCTTGTCTCCTGAGGTAGGATTGTATTGCTAGAAACTTTCCTCTTAAAATTCCTTTTGCTGCATCCCATAGGTTTTTAGTTGTTATGCTTTCTTTGTCATTTATTTCTATAATTTTTCAGATTTTCCTTTTGATTTCTTCAGTAACCTGTTGGTTACTTAGAAATGTGTTGTTTAATCTCCAAATGTTTTTTTTTTTTTTCTACAGTTTTTTTTTTTTAATTCTTGTAATTGATATCTGGTCTCATAGCACTGTGGTTGGAAAAGATGCTTGACATGATTTCCATTTTCTTAAATTTACTGAGGTTTGATTTGTGACCCAAGATGTGTTCTATCCTGGAGAATGTTCTATGTGAACTTGAGAAGTTCTGCATTTGGATGGACTGTCCTGAAGACATTGAGATCCATCTCATCTAATGTGTCATTTAAGACGTGTTTCCTTATTAATTTTTTGTTTTTATGATCTGTCCATTTGTGTGAGTGGGGTGTTAACATCTCCTACTATTATTGTGTTGCTATCAGTTTCTCCTTTTATGTCTGTTAGTGTTTGTCTTATGTATCGAGGTGCCCCTCTGTTGGGTGCATAGACATTTACAACTGTTATGTCTTCCTCTTGGATTGATCCCTTGACTATTGTGTAGTGTCCTTCCTTATCTCTTGTAATCTTCTTCATTTTAAGGTCTATTTTGTCTAATATGGGGATGGCTACTCCAGCTTTCTTTTGTTTCCCATTTGCACAGAATATATTTTTCCATCCTCTCACTTTCAGCCTATATGTGTCTCTAGGTCTGAGTGGGTTTCTTGTAGACAGCATATAAATGGGTCTTGTTTTTGTATCCATTCAGCCAGTCTGTGTCTTTTGTTTGGCACATTTAATGTGTTTACATTTAAATTAGTTATTGATATATATGTTCCTGTTGCCATTCTCTTAATTGGGGTTGATTTTGTGTATCTTTTTTTCTTCTCTTGTATTTCTTGACTATATAAGTCCATTTAACATTTGTTGTAAAGCTGGTATGGTGGTAGTGAATTCTTTTAACTTTTGCTTATCTGAAAAGATTTTTTATTTCTCTATCAATTTTGAATATTTTCTGGGTACAGTAATCTTGGTTGTAAATTTTCCCTTTCAGTATATTAAATATACCCTGTCATTCCCTTCTGGCCTGCAGAGTTTCTGCTGAAAGATCAACTGTTAAGTGTATGGGGTTTCCCTGTATGTTGCTTGTTGCTTCTCTGTTGCTGCTTTTAATATTCTTTCTTCGTGTTTAGTCTTTGTTAGTTTGATTAGTATGTGTCTTGTTGTATTTTCCTCCTTGGGTTTATTCTGTATGGGACTCTTTGTACTTCGTGGACTTGATTATTTCCTTTTCCATGTTGGGAAAATTTTCAATCATAATCTCTTCAAATTTTTTCTCATACCCTTTATTTTTGTCTTCATCTGGGATCCCTATAATTCGAATGTTTATGTGTCTTATACTGTCCCAGAGGTCTCTGAGGCTATCCTCAGCTGTTTTCATCCTTTTTACTTTATTCTACACTTCAAAAATTATTTCCACCATTTTATCTCCCAGCTCATTGATTCATTCTTCTGCTTCAGATATTCTGCTATTGATTCCTTCTAAGTATTTTTAATTTCAGTAATTATGTTATTTGTCTCTGTATGTTTTTTCTTTATTTTTTCTAGGTCTTTGTTAATTGATGCTTGTATTTTCTCCATTTTGTTTTCAAGGTTTTTGATCATCTTAATTATCATTATTCTGAGTTCTTTTTCAGGTGGTTTGCCTATTTCCTCTTCATTTATCCAAATAAATGAATTTCTGTGTTTCTTGTTTGTTTCTTCATTTGTGTAGTATTTCACTGACTTTTCATTATTTATTTTAACTTATTGTATTTGAGGTCTCCTTTTCCCAGGCTTCAAGGTTGAATTCTTTCTTCCTTTTGGTTTCTGCCCTCCTAAGTTTGGTCCAGTGGTTTTTGTAAACTTCTTATAGGGTGGGATTTGTGCTGAGTTCTTTTTTGTGGAAATAGACACAGTTTACTTATTTATCTTGTTACTACATGCTGCTAAACCCCTCTCCTGTCCCTGGGAGTCTCCAGGCAAGAACACTGGAGTGGATTGCCATTTCCTTCTCCAATGCAGGAAAGTGAAAAGTTAAAGTGAAGTCATTCAGTCGTGTCTGACCCTCAGCGACCTCATGGACTGCAGCGTTCCAGGCTTCTCGTCCATGGGATTTTCCAGGCAAGAGTACTGGAGTTGGGTGCAATTGCATTCTCCATGTTACTACATCAGGTAGTAACTAAATCTTATACTTTCCATAATTAGTTTATAACTTGATCCTTATAAAGTACAGAAATATAAAAAGTCTACAGTTAATTTTCTCTTAGCATTAACATAAAAAAATACCATTTCTCATTACAAACTCTAAAAATAAAATATTTGTGCATATTTTTGTACAATCAGAATAAAAATAATTAATACTAGGAAAAAGATATTGGCATAGTTTCAGAAGGAATTTAAATCTCATGTCCACCACTAAAAATATCTAAATTTCTATTTGTTAGTAAATGTTTAAAACAGATTTACTTCTAGACAAAATATCTCATTAACCTTTGTCTTAATTGTGTCAACACGCTTTTTCTATCAGAATCAAAATATACTATTAAAATGCAGTTTTCTCCTGGATAGGATTAAAATAACCTTTATAATAATGAGCGTTAGATCACAAAATTTCAACTCTTCTATTTATTGCCAGACAGAGGCCATTTTTGTTGTTGTTGTTTTATGTTCTAAAAAGTACCAGTTACATGATGGGGCAAATGATATGTTCCCTTTGGAGTCACATATAATTTGAACATAAAATGTAGTATGTGTGCATGCTTAGTCGCTCAATCCTGTCTGACCATTTGTGACTTTGTGGACTGTATGCCACCAAGCTAATATGAAATGTAGAAGTTGGTATAGATCAGGATGCATAAAATCAGATGTCAGAAAAGATAAGAAAATAACAATATTGAATGAAATGGACATAAATTAAGGGGAGAAAGATGGGAACCTGAAATTCAAGAATTTTACTTTTTAAAACTAGATTTACTGCCAACATAATTGAGAAAACACCCTCTAACTAAAAAGACACTTGCAACAGCTAGGGCTCAAAAGTGAAAATATACAGTTTTACTGATGAAGTCTAAGAGTCAAAAGAGCAACTGGATTCCTTTTTCTCAGAAAGTGGTTGTTGAGAGCATGCTAAAGGAAATGGTTATAACTTAGACAGGCATACAAGTTGACCCCGGAGAGATTAATGGTTTTACATTTTTGAAATATTTTAAGGAAGGGCCTTCAGTAAGTTTTTTTCTTTGCTTGCTTTTTTTTTTTTTTTTAACCAAGCTTGAGCTGAATCAGCCTTCATATCCACATGTCCTGATATTTTCCTGTTGAGAACACTGGGTGCTATTTTTACCTCAAGTGCAACACTTTGGCCATAGTTTACATCAGGTTTCTTTTCTTTTCTTTTCTTTTTTCTTTTTGCCACGCTATACAACATGTGGTATCTTAGTTGCCAGACTAGAGACTGAATTCCTGCCAACCGTAGTGGAAGCAGGGAGTCTTAACCACTGGACCAGACCACCAGGGAAGGGTTACATTCTTTATGTTGTACAGTTCTGTGGTTTGGACAGAGGTAAAGAGTCATATATCCACCATTATATTTTCATACAGAATAGTGTCAGTGACTGAAAATCTGTTCCACATTCGTCTATCCCCCTTGTTGATGCTGTTCAGTCTCTAAGTCATGTCTTAGTCTTTGCAACTCCATGACTACAGCACATCAGGCTTCCTTGCCCTCTAATATTTCCTGAAGTTTGTTCAAATTCAGTCCATTGAATTGGTGATTCTATCTAACCATCTTATCCTCTATCACCCTCTTCTCTTTTTGACTTCAATCTTTCCCGGTATCAGGATCTTTTCCAGTGAGTCAGTTCTTTGCATCAGGTAGCCAAAGTATTGGAGCTTCTTTATTGGAAGTTCAGGTTTATTTGAGACAGTGCTTCCAATGAATATTCAGGGTTGATTTCCTTTAGATTTGATGGTTTGATCTTCTGGCACTTCCAGGGACTCTCAAGAGTCTTCTCCAGCACCATAATTCAAGAGAATCAGTTCTTAAGCACTCAGTCTTCTTTATGGTCCAACTGTCACATCTGTGTATGACTACTGGAAAAATCATGGCTTTTACTATGTGCATCTTTGTCAGAAAAGTGATTTCTCTGTTTTTTAATGCACTGTCTAATTTCCTTCCAAGGAGCAAGCGTCTTTTAATTTCATGGCTGCAGCCACCATTTGCAGTGATTTTGGAGCCCAAGAAAATAAAATATGCCAGTTTCCATTTTTTCCACTTCTACTTGCAATGAAGTGATGGGACTGGATAACGTGAACTTTTTTTTTTTTAATGTTGAGTTTTAGGCCAGTTTTTTCACTCTCCTCCTTCATCCTCATAAAGAAGCTCTTTAGTTCCTCTTCAATTTCTGTTATTAGTGCGATATCATCTGTACATCTGAGGTTCTTGATATTTCTCCCATCAATCTTCATTCTGGCTAGTGATTCATCCAGCCCAGCATTTTACATGATGTACTCTGCAAATAAGTTAAATAAATGGTGACAATACACATTTCATGTCCATTTCTAACTGTTGCTTTTTGGTCCATATACAGATTTCTAAGGAGACAGGTAAGGTGGTCTGGTATTCTCATCTCTTTAAGAAATTTTCCACACTTAGTTTTAATCCATACAGTCAGAGGCCTTAGTGTAGTCAATGAAGCAGAGTATATGTGTGTGTTTTTTTCTGAACCCCCTTGTTTTTTCCAGAATTCAACAAATGTTGGCTATTTGATCTCTGTTTCCTCTGACTTCAGAAACCAGCTTATACATCTGGAAATTCTTGGTTCATAGATTCCTGAAGATTCGCTTGAAAGATTTTGAGCATTACCCTGCTAGCATATGAAATGAGTGCAATCGTATGGTAATTTGAACAGTCTTTGGCATTGCCCTTCTTTGGGATTAGAATGAAAACTGACATTTTCCAGTCCTGAGACCAATGCTATGTATTCCAAACTTGCTCATAAGTTGATTGCAGCACTTTAGTAACATCGTCTTTTAAGATTTGAAATAGCTCAGCTGGAATTCCATCACCTCTACTAGCTTTGTTCATAGTAATGCTTCCTAAGGCACACTAGACTTCACACTCCAGAATGCCTGGCTCTAGATGAGTAACCGAACAAGGTGGGCTATTGTTCATGGGGCCTTAGAGTCAGACACAACTGAGCACACATGCATCCTTTAAGATAACTGCACCAGAAACTGGCTTAATTTGGAAAATATAGATTATGATAAATCTCTCAATTAAACATTAAAAATCTGAATTAACAACTATACTAAAATAAAAGAATGTATAGTTTACAACAGTTAGTTCCAAATTTTACAGTAAAAATATAGATAAAACAATTATTCTACAATTTAAAATTAACACTAGACTTCACACTCCAGAATGCCTGGCTCTAGATGAGTAACCGAACAAGGTGGGCTATTGTTCATGGGGCCTTAGAGTCAGACACAACTGAGCACACATGCATCCTTTAAGATAACTGCACCAGAAACTGGCTTAATTTGGAAAATATAGATTATGATAAATCTCTCAATTAAACATTAAAAATCTGAATTAACAACTATACTAAAATAAAAGAATGTATAGTTTACAACAGTTAGTTCCAAATTTTACAGTAAAAATATAGATAAAACAATTATTCTACAATTTAAAATTTACTTTTATTGTTACTTTCAAGAAGTGACAATAAAAGTAAATGTTATATGTGTTACATAAAGTTCCTAATTATTTTAAATGCTGTGAAAAAAATACCCACCAGAACTCCTATTATTTGTAACCTTGGAGTAATTGTATCAGGGTAATCTAATTTTACATATTTAACCAAGAAAAACAGTTTACAAAAGACATGAATCAAGAAAGATGCCAGCTTTCCCAGAGTTCTTAGGATGGACTGTAGATAAGAAAATGAGTAAAAGACCAATGGTTAGAAGTTGTTTTTAAAATCTTTTCTGAAAGGTGCTTTCTATTGTTAGGAGTTTTGCTTCTATTCAGATTCACAAAGTATTTCCATCTGGAAGACAAGAAAACTGAGATCCTGAGTAGTAAATACTTTCATTTATAAAAGGCCCCCAGAATGGCTTGAATATCATGTCTTTGGGGGGAAAGGGGACTTTGTCCCTGCCACCTTCCTCTTTAATTTTCTTCCCACACTCTACTCACCAGGCTTCAATCTTAGTCCTACAGCAATGAATGTCATTTCACGGACTAGAATTAAGCTGAGAAAACTCTTCTTTGATGCTAATAACTCTGAGTTTAAATTCTGACTCTCATATTTACTAGTTACGTGACCCTGGAAAAATTCTGTTTCTCTAAACTTAGCTTTTATCTATGAAATGAGGAAATTAATTAGATCAGAAGATTATTGAGTTTACTAAAGGATACAATATGTACAAAAAGTTTTCCTTACCCTTTGCATATAATAGGGATTCCATAAATTATAGACATTGTTAGTACATTATTTTATAAGCTATGCTTCTGAAAGTTGACTTTCAATATTGTAATGATATTGTCTCATAGACAGAAACAATAAAAATAAAATTAGAATATGTGTAATTATTAAATCTATCTTAGCTAATATTGTTCACTTCAGTTCAGTTGCTCAGTCCTGTCCGACTCTTTGTGACCCTATGAACTGCAGCACACCAGGCCCCCTTGTCCATCACCAACTGCCAGAGTTCACCCAAACCCATGTTCATTGAGTTGGTGATGCCATACAGCCATCTCATTCTCAGTCCTCCCCTTCTCCTGCCCTCAGTCTTTCCCACATCAAGGTCTTTTCAAATGAGTCGGCTCTTTATGTCCATCACCAACTGCCAGAGTTCACCCAAACCCATGTTCATTGAGTTGGTGATGCCATACAGCCATCTCATTCTCAGTCCTCCCCTTCTCCTGCCCTCAGTCTTTCCCACCATCAAGGTCTTTTCAAATGAGTCGGCTCTTCACATCAGGGGGCCAAAGTATTGGAGTTTCAACTTTAACATCAGTCCCTCCAATGTACACCCAGGACTGATCTCCTTTAGGATGGACTGGTTGGACCTCCTTGCAGTCCAAGGGGCTCTCAAGAGTCTTTGCCAACACCATAGTTCAAAAGCATCAATTCTTCGGCACTCAGCCTTCTTTATAGTCCAACTCTCACATCCACACATGACCACTGGAAAAACCATAATAACGACTAGATGGACCTTTGTGGACAAAGTAATGTCTCTGCTTTTTAATATGCTGTCTAGATTGGTCATAACTTTCCTTCCAAGGAGCAAGCGTCTTTTAATTTCATGGCTGCCACCACCCTCTGCAGTGATTTTGGAGCCCAGAAAAATAAAGTTTGACACTGTTTCCAGTTTCCCCAAATATTTGCCATGAAGTGATGGGACTGAATGCCATGATCTTAGTTTTCTGAATGTTGAGCTTTAAGCCAACGCTTTCACTCTCCTCTTTCACTTTCATCAAGAGGCTCTTTAGTTCTTCTTCACTTTCTTCCATAAGGGTGGTGTCCTCTGCATATCTGAGGTTACTGATATTTCTTCTAGAAATCTTGATTCCAGCTTGTGCTTCCTCTAGCCCAGAGTTTCCCATGATGTACTCTGCATAAAAGTTAAATAAGTTTAATTACCTCTGGAGGTCCAGGCCTGGGTCCAGACCCACCCCACTGAGAGCAGCGAGGAGGCAGTGGCCCTGATGGAGGATTGGCACAGCGAGGCCCAGGCCATGGGGCAGCAGGTGAAGCAAAGAGCATGTTCTCCATGGAGCAGGCCTGGAAGGTAGTGGGGCTGCTACCAGGTGGATAATTGCTAAAAACACAGTAGTAATAGTATCACTTGCCTAACTCAATGAAACTAATCCACGCTATGTGGGGCCACCAAGACGGATGGGTCATGGTGGAGAGATCTGATAGAATATGGTCTACTGGAGAAGGGAATGGAAACCTCTTCAGTATTCTTGCTTTGAGAACCCCATTAACAGTATGAAAAGGCTAAAAGATAGGACATTGAAAGATGAACTCCCCAGGTCGGAGGGTGCCCAATATGCTACTGGAGATCAGTGGAGAAATAACTCCAGAAAGAGTGAAGGGATGGAGCCAAAGCAAAAATAACACCCAGTTGTGAAAGGGATTGCTGTTGGAAGCAGGGTTTGATACTGTAAAGAGCAATATTGCATAGGATCTGGAATGTTA